>JAQZBX010001817.1:0-54443 GCA_029593785.1 Cabassous unicinctus | reverse complement strand
TTAATATGGGAAGGGAGAAAAGGAGGAGGATGTTGGGTATATGGGAGTCCACTATATTCTGTATGTGACTTTACTGTGAATTAAAACTTCTTTGATGACTAAACAAAAATAAAAGTAAGACACTGGGGAAGAAATGGAAGAAAATGTCATTTTATGTACAGGACAACAGATATTATAGTAATGAAAGGCAAAACATCACAATTTTTAAAAATATTTTTCATTGTTTTTTTAATGTCCCAAATTTATTTTAATTATGTTTTAGTTTTTCTAAATTATTATGAATTTTATTTCTTATGCTTAAACTTATCATTATTTCATTTTCCTATTAATTGTATTTGGTGATATTCTAGGCCTCATTTATGAAGACGTTTTGGACCACAGAAGGGTTACAACTGTGTCAGCAGAGAATCATTGGTGTGGGGTGTCAGTGATGGGGGGTACATGAGAGGAAGTTCACCTGGGCATACATATAATGTATATTAAAGGGTACAAATGTTCGTGGAGTATTGTCACAGTGGGTAGAGTCATACAATAACAAATAGTGTATTGAATTCCCATCCTAGGAAGCTCTACCACCTTCTCTAACAGAACAGCAACAACATCTTAAGTACAGGGGCAAGGACTAGTGAAGAAGGATGGGATGGTCCATGGATGGGCCCTTGATATTAATGACTATGCTTATGTGCCTTTGCTCTTGAAATAGCAACTTAGCCTAGTTTGGTAGGGTACTGAAGAGTTACCTCCTGAGAGCCTCAATGTTGCTCAAATGTGGCTTCTCTCTAAGCCAAACTCAGCAAATAAATGCATTACCTTCCCCCCAGCATGGGACATGACTCACAGGATTCCCTGGTACAAGGGATTATTACCAAGCACCAACTGGCAATACAACTGGAAAAATACCTTGAGTAAAAGTGGGAAAATATAAAGACAAATGAGTTTATATGGCTAAGATACTTCAAAGTGAGTTGGGAGGTCCTCCCAGAGGTAATGCTTATGCATGTCTCAGCAGGATTGCATAGACTGCCAAAGAAGATACTACCCCAAGCAGTGGTGCTCCTGAAGGCTCTGGAGACACTCAGGTCCTACGGTCATGGCAGATAGCTCTGAAGTTTGGTGCCTTGCCAGTAGGCCCTACATTGTAGTTTGTGCTTCTGAAAGTGACAGAGTTGGACTCAGTTGTGAATTCTCTACACATGCCTTTTCTGTCCCTTCTATTTGAACTGATGGTGCTGCAGTTGGTAGGTGCACATCCAAGAGACTTGAATCTTTGGGCTCTCCATGTGCCAGCTGGGCCCAGAGCCTCAGCAGAGTTGCAAGAAAGTATCTCCTATTCATTGGACTCACCCAATGAAACTTTTCAGTAAAAGGATAAGGACCATACTAAGGAACTGTGAGAGTCTACGACTGTAAGCAAGAGAGTCCCTTCCATCAGTCATATGGGATCAAAGACCCCTCTCAATTAAAGCTGGAGTGGGAATCACCATAACAGAAGCTTAAGGATTGGGGAATAAAATATGGACTAGAATGGACCTACTGGTATTCTCCTATAAACTTATTGTGATTCTAACAATGGAAGGAATTATATCATTGATGTGGAGACAGTGGCCACTGAAGATATTAAAGGCAGGGAGAGGGAAAAACAAGTGTAATATGGGGAACTTTTGGTACTTGGAATTGACCTGGATGATATTGTGGTGACACATACAGGCCATTATATATCCTGCCATAACCTACAGAATTGAATGTAAGAAATTGTAAACTCCAGTGTAAACTGTAATCCATCCTTAGTGGCAATGCTCCAAAATGTGTTCATCAATTGCGATGAATATACCACACTAATGAAAGAAGTTGTTAATGTGGGGAAAAGTGGGACGTGTGCAGAGTGGGGCATATGGGGATCCCTTATATTTTTTTATGTAACGTTCTATGTAATTTAAGATATGTAATTTAAGTATCTTTTAGAAAAAATAAAAAATATATATTATAAAAGAACATAACAGCAGAGAGGAATGTCCCCCCAAACAAGCAAGCAAACAAAACAATGAAATGATGCAAATTGCAAGGTGTAATATTTTTGTTTGTGAGTGCAAATTTCAGTTTGTATAAGAAATATTTTACTGAATTTGAAAATCTTTGAAATTGAAATTTAGGATTCACTTTTCTTAAATTTTTATTTAATGTTTATTACACCACAAGTAGCCAATATGAATATTTAAGGTCTTCCTCCTTTTAAAAATGCTTTGATGTAAACTAAAAGTATTTTTTCCTATTTTGTATCATAATAATTCTTGTTTTAGTTTTTACTGGTATGAAGTTCAATAAAAGTTTACTGTCTGAAAAAAAAAGCAACTGATGAGGGGAGCAGATATATCTCAGGGAGTTGGGCTCCTGCCTTCCACATGGAAGGTCCTAGGTTTGGTTCTTGGTGCCACCTAAAAAAGACAAACAAATACCTACCAGACAATTAGCAAATATAGAGCAAAGACAATGAGCAGACATTGAGCAAAAACAAGAGCAGACAATGAGTACAAGCAATTAGCAGACAATGAGCAAACAATGAGCAGACAGCAAGCAAACTGTCTGCTCCCAAAAAATCCTTAGTAGGGAATGGATGTGGCTCAAGCAGTTGGGTGCCTGCCTCCCACATGGGAGATCCTGGGTTCAATTCCGGATTCCTCTTAAAGAAGAAATGAGCAGACAGTCAGTGAAAAAAATGAACACAAAACAATTAAAAGCAATGAGTAAACAGACAAGGAAGCCATTCTGGAGGGGAATCAATTGATGAATGGATAAACAGTGGTGTATACACATGATGGAATATTGAGCAGCAGTAAGAAAAAATGAAGTCATGATGCATATGACAACATGGATGAATCTGTACGACATTTTGCTGAGTGAAGCAAGCCAGACACAAGACAAATACTGCATGATTGTGCTATTGTGAACTAAATATATTGCATAAATTCAGAGTTACTAATTAGAATGTAGGTTACCAGAAAATAGAGTAAGGTAGAGAATGGAAAGCTGAGGGATAATCTGGGCTGAGTTGACTAAAATGTTATTTGTAAATCCTTGGAAATGAATGGAAATGGTGAGGACACATGGTGTTTGTGGCTAGCAGTTCTATTACATGGGTAAGTCAGGGATTGAAAGTTAAAGTTTAAGGACATATATATTATTAGAAAGAAGGCTACAAATTGTAACATGGGACTGTATAACAGTGAAACATCATATGAAATATAAATATGGTTACTATTTCATATATAAGATTGTTTTTCAAAATATAAATAAAAATAAACAAGAGAGACAGAAACAAATTAGCAACTTTGTATGGGAGGGGAAACAGAGTGATTGAGAGGTGTTAAGTTTTTTGTTTGTCTGCTTTTTTGTTTACTATTATTATTATAGGAATAATGAAAATGCTCTAACACTGAAGTGATGGATGCAAATATATGTGATTATAGCATATACCATTGATAATATACATTGGCTGGATTTATGCTTTTTTAATATGTATCAATAAAATTGAATTGTTGAAAAGAAAGCAACAGAAAGCAAAATGGCATGGAACTGGCACAAGGAAAGACATATAGACAAATGGAATTGATTGATAGCTTGGAAATGAAACCTCACATCTGGTGAGCTGATTTTTGACAAGGGTGCTAAGTGCATTCAATTGGGAAAGAATGGTGTTTTCAACAAATGTGTGCTGGAAAAATTAGACCTCTGTTTGCAAAAGAATGAAGTTGGATCCCTACATAACACCATCTACATATATCAACTATAAATTGGTCAAAGACCTAAATATTAAAGCCAGAATTATACAACTCCTAGAAGAAAATTTAAGGAAGTATCTTCCAGACTTTTTGTTATGCAATGGTTTCTTAGACTTTACACTCAAAACATAGGCAACAAAAATACATGAAATGGACCTTAATAAATTTAAAAACTTTTGAGTCTCAAAGGACTTTATCAGAAAAGTAAATTGATAACTTATAAAATCGGAGAAAGTATTCAGAAACCATGTAGATAAAAGATGAGTATTCAGAAGACATAATGAATTCCTTCACTTAACAAAAAAAAGCCAAACACAATTAAAAAATGAGCAAAAGTCTTGCCTAGATATCACTCAGAAGATGATTTACAAATGAGAAGAAGGAACATCAAAAGATGCTCAATATTATTAACCATCAAATAAATGCAAATCCAAACCACAATGATATAGCATTTCATACCCACTAGAATGGCTGCTAGTAAAAACAGAAAATAACAAGTATAATAATAATAGGATGCATAGAAATAAGAACACTCATTCATTGCCTGTGATAATGTAAAATGGTGCAGCCACTCTGGAAGACAATTTGGTGGGTCCTCAGAAAGATAAATATAGTAGTATCATATGACCCACCAATACCACTATTAGATATATACACAAAATAATTGAAAGCAGTGACTCAAACAGATATTTTTATACCGATGTTCATAGTGGCTTTATCCATAACTGCCAAAAGATGGAAGCAAACCAATTATCCATCCACCAATGAATAGATAAATGAAATGATATAAATATATGTGTAATGGAATGCCAAACAGTCATAAAAAGTAATGACACCCTGATATACATGACAACATGGATGAACCTTGAAAACATCATGTTGAGTAAAATAAGCCAGACACAAAAGTACAAATGTTGTTTGATGACACTGATAATTAAGAAAAGAAAACTTCTTGAGTCTGAATCTAGAATATAGGTCCAAGGGACAGGGTTATGATAGAGAATGTAAGTTAAGTCTTAAAATGTACCGGGTTCCTGTTTGGAATGATGGAAATGTTTTGTTAATGGAAGTTACTGAGGGTAGCACAACATTGTGAATGTAATTAAAAGCACTGAAATATATATCTGGATATGATTAAAAAGGGAAATGTTAGATTATATATTTGGTAATGGAAAAATATTTTAAATATTACAGGGAACTACACTGTACTAAGTGTGATCCATAAAGTGAATCATAGAGTTTAATTAATAGTACAATTATATAAATGTGCTAGCATCAATTGTAACAACTGTCTCAAAACAATAAAACATATTGGTGATGGGTACTATATGGGATTCCTGTGTTTTATGCTTGATTTTTCTGTAAACACAAAACTTCTCTAATAAAGAAAAAAACTAAAAAAAAATTCAATGAGGTACCATTTAACACCCAAATATTTCATGATCTCACTGATAGGAAATAATTAGAATAAGCCAACTCATAGAGTCAGAATCTAGGATAAGGTTACAAGGGGACAGGGTCAGGGTAAGGGGTAGGGAATAGGAAGTTAAAACAAAAAATGTGCAGGGTTTCTATTTGGGATGATGGAAAGTTTGGGTAATAGATGATGGTTAGAGCAGCACAACTTTATGAATTCAATTAATAGCACTGAATTATATATTAGAATGTGGTTAAAAGGGGAATGTTGGTAGTATATATTGCACTAGAACAAAATTTTTCAAAAAATCCATAAGACTGCACAACATAGTGAAACCTAATTTAAACCATACATCATTATTAATTGTACAATATAAAAATGCACTTCCATAAATTGTAACAAATGTACCAAACCAATGGAAGTTTCTAATAACAAGGTGGCATATGGAATATTGTATTTTATGCATAATTTCCTGGAAACCCACAACTTTTGTAATTAAAAAAAAAAAAAACAAAAAACACCAGGTAAACATGTACTTTTCCCCTGGCTGTAAATGACCAATTACACAGGAGATCCAAATTTAGGGAAGGGAAGACTGATATTGCAATGCATTTTTCTTTCAGGAACAAAGTGATTATTAGATAGTATTGGACTCTTATTACCCAAAGTGACTGTCCAATATTTCACAACGAGACAGGAAAAATATAATTGACAGTATGGGTTTGAAATGTCAAATGGGAATGACTACAGTGTTTTCTGTAAGTATGGTACTGAGTCTAACTTATTTGACAATATTGTAAAGGTGGAAATTAGGAGAAAATTGAAACAAATGGGGAAGCATAAAATAAAGCAATTGTTTTCAAAGTAAATTTGGCTCTCTTATTGGAAGAGTCCTTATAATTTCTACTGCAGCACATATTATGATACGGCAATTGATATGTATTGCTTTTTTTTGTTAACAACTCTGTTTTATTGATACATATTAATAAAGCATAAATCAAACCAAATTGTACAAATAATGATATTTGGTATAAGAACATAGTTAATTAACACTTTAATTAACTGTGATTAAACACATAATTAAATAACTTTAATCATTACTAAGGCATTTTTATTATTCCAATTAAAATAATGATAAAAAACAAAAATCAGACCAGCAAAAAAGCAAAGAAACAAAAGAAAACATCATCACCACTCATTTCTCCATGCTTCCCCTGCCATACATAGCATGGCTATGCTATTCTGTTTCTGTCTCTCTAGTTTATTCATATTTATTTTTAGTAAAGTCATATATGCAATATTACCCATATTCATATTTCACATGATGTTTCATTATGTCATATTTCTTAACTTGCCTTCTAGTATATTACTTCTTTAAGTAAACATCTGAGAGGAAGAATGAAAGAAATATTATTTGGTTTTTCAATCACGACATCCAGGATAATCAAGAGATTACTATCTCAAAAAAAGCAAACATAATTTCAACAGATCTCTTGTGATAGCTCTTGTCTATTGTATGCAATTTAATTATATATTGTATTAAGGTTATGCTCTACCATTCTGAGAGAAGTTGGAGATATAAGGCCAAATTGTTTATTGAGCAGGGCTTTTTATCTTATTGCTTTGAAATAATAACAACAGTAACAATAGCAATAATAACAGCAATGTCAATAATGACTCTATTGATTACCTCATTAACAGTATATGAAACATAAATTATTTACATATTTACATAAGTAGAAATAAAACTAAGCTATGTCAAGTGAATTTTATTGTAATTAAAAATAAAAGTTATAAATTATGAAGAGTGTAGGGAAAAATAAACACTTCAATATTATGCCTTATTCAAAGACTGGACAAAATCTATTATAAAAGAAAGTTTCAGCTCAAAAATAATATTGTATTAAATGGATATCACACTATGTAGTGAAGTTAAATTTTTGATAAACTGAGTAATCCATTCTAAAATTAAAATTGATGCATAATGGTCAAAGCAGACAACTCTTTTGAACGGGTGTCATTAAAATAAAAGATATCAATATTAATAAATTCTTAATACAATATAGTACTGATGCTGTGCTAATTATATCAAAGGAACAGAGCAGTGCTAAGAAATAGTTGCATATATTTAAAGTAATTTAGTATCTTGATAAAGAATTTGCCCAAACAAAAGGGAAGTAGATTGCTTCATAGATGATGACAGGAACACTGTATTATCAGAGGAAGAAAATTCACCTGTATGCTTTCCTTCTTCCTTTATATTTGTGGAACCCAGGGATATTAAATGCCTCCTTTTAAAATGTAATAATATAGAACCAAAAAAAAAAAAAATGAACCTTTGCAAACTTGCATTGTTATGAACATCCTTAAAAATATATAAACCCACAAAATATTGGCCAAAATTATTTGTTGGTAAATGAAAGTTATCTCAATCACTGAGAAAACATAGATGAAATTAGCAGGTGATTAGAACAATGGGAGATGGGATGGTTTCTTTTGTTACAAGTAAAAAGGAATAAATATATGCTATTATATATTTTTTAAAAATTTTAAAATCAAAGCATTATGGACAGATACCCAAATTCATAGACAAAAATAATATATTGAACAGATAATCTTTCTATGTTTATGATTAGAATCTCTAACTAATTAGTAATATAAAACATGGAAACTTAGACAAAAACAAACCCCACCTAAAAAAGGCAATAATGGAAAATTTTACCATGCTCTACAAAGAATAGTATGCAAACACAATGTCAAATGGTGCAGTGCTGATTAGATTATAAATGGAAAAAAGATAATGTTGAAAACAAAATCATTTAGTAAGCTGAGAGTTGGTAGTCCTGGATTAGGAAATGGATTAATGTATTAGATACTGTGAGAAACACTTCAGTAGTTATAACAATAAGAAACCATTACTTAGGGAAGCAGATGTGACTCAAGTGAATGGGCTCCCATCTACCATATAGGAGGTCCAGGATTTGATTGCCAGGGCCTCCTGATGAAAAGCTAGCTGGCTCAAGTGGAGTGCTGGTCCACAAGGAAGCTGGCACACCAATATGATGCAACAAAAAGAGACATGGAAGAGAGATAATAAGAGACACAGCAGACCAGGTAGCTGAGGAGGCACAAGAGATTCAGCACCTCCCTCCACTCTGGAGGTCCCAGGATTGGTTCCTGGTGGTGCCTAATGAGAAAACAAGGAGACACAGAAGAACACACAGAGAGCAGACAGCAAGCACAAAACAATGAGGGGGAAATTGGAGAAATAAATAAATATATCTTTCCTTTAAAAAAAGAAACCATTACTTATATTTTAGCCATTCTTACTGACCTATTTGTTAAGCAATAAAATGAACATTACTAAGATTTATTTTAATGGTTAATATAAAAGGTTTTATTTAATAATATTTATTGTAATTAATAAAACATTAAATAAACAGTGATATTTACATACAAAATTATTTAGTTTTTATATAGCAATTTTACTTGAAGGGCAACTGTTTGCGTGTTTTGTTCAAATGGTGATCAAATTATGACTGTTATAATTTTGTTGAATTAAATTTTAATTATTAGCATAGTTCAAGGTTATCTACATATTTGTACATCAGGAAGATAGGAAAAGCTTTTTTTGTTAATATACTCTCTTTCTCTCTCTTTCTCTCTCTGGAATGATAGCAAATAACTACACAGAAGTAAACCTTATATAAACAATAATCCTAGTAGCATTTATTTAGGTTATTGCAAACAAATTCTATTTTCTATCACAAAAGAATCATGAAAATTGCATAACTTCTGGGTTTTCATCACATATCTGCCATTATCACCAGCCTGCAATGTATCAGATCTCTGTATTCCCTTTTATGTATCCCATTGTGTCTTATTCAATGATCTCATGTGCAAAAATGTCCGTACCTGAGTTCAGTATTATCCTGTTATCATGTCCTTATCCTTTGTCACTTCAAATGATTAATATTTAGCTTATGCATTGAATCTTTATTAGATGATTTAATCTTTTAAAATATATATATATTCCATATTTTTTCCTTATTCCTTGTCTGTATGGCTACAAGATAGTAGATCACTGTTTCCCTAATGTGAATAACAACTGTCTTCTGTCTCCCCACTGCTATATCTCTAATGTGCCAACCCTGATATAGATTGTATGTTGCTAATAGTTAGGAAAATGAATTGTTAAATTTATAGGTTTAAGGACTTCTCTATATAATTTATCTAGAAACAATGCACCTTAATATCATAGACACAATGTGTAAGCTATACTGATAAAAGGGTCCCTGATTCAAGCATGTATAGTTATATGTAATCAAGGAATAAACTGAACAAATAACAATTATATTAGATGGTGAAAACAGAGAAGACCTTAGCGCTTATATTTGCAGGTAGAATGAACTGAGTTTTCTCTCCAATTTTCCACTCAATGCAGTGTGAATATGGAAAAGTGATTAACATTTCAAGATCTTTCTTTGATTAAACCAACATAAGGATATTAAGATATCACCTCAATCCAATATTCAGTCTTTATTATTTGCATTTGAAAAAAGAGTTGTTACCAAAAATAATAATTCATTTTATTCAAGAAAGCATCTGCTCAGTGATTAACTATTCCTTGACTAAAAAACAAATGAATACAATTTCTATTTTACTTAAAATTTAAGGCAATATTCTATATACATTCTCTTTCCTTCATTGATTATTAATATATGGTTTCCCATTAAAAAATGAATTCCTTTAGGTAAACTGGAAATACCTACTAAACATTCTGCTTAGAGCTCTTTTAATCTCTCTGTTCCTCAGGCTAAAAATGATAGGGTTTACAAAGGGAGGCACCATGGTATAAAACATGGTCATAAGGAGAGTATGGAATGTTAATTCATTTGAGATGGGGCCCAAACAAGCAAACAATCCAGAAATGATAAATAAAATAAAAGTAGCTATTTGTGGAGAACAGGTTGATAAGGCTTTGTTACGGGCTTCCACAGAATGCATCTGGAGAACAGTTAAAAAGATGTTAACATATGAAGTACATAAGATAACCAAGCTGAGTAAGACAAGGCAAGAACTACCAGCAAGGGTCACAGTTTCAGAAAACTTCGTGACTGGAGATGAGATGCTCATAACATGAGGGATGTCACAGAAATATTGATGGATCACATTCGACTCTGTGAAGGGAAGCCTGAATATGGTGCCTGTGTGAACTGCAGAATAGACCAGCCCAACGGCCCATGAGCCACCTGTTATCTCTGAGTACAACTGTGGGGTCATAGTGACACTGTAGTGCAGAGGGTGGAAAATGGCAACATAGCGGTCATAGGACATCACCACTAGGATAAAATACTCTGTGGTTGCAAATAAGATATACAGGAAAGTCTGAGCAGCACATTCCTTGAGGGAAATCAAATTGCTGCTTGTCAGAGAATTCGCAACAGATTTGGGAATAGTAACTGAGATATAACCCAAATCGCTCAAGGATAAATTTCCAATAAAGAAATACATGGGAAAGTGAAGATGTAGGTCCATCACAATAACAGAAATAGTCATAAGATTTCCAGTCAGGGCTCCCAGAAAAATCACTAAGAATAACAGACCTTTTAAGACTTGAAGATCCCAGGAGCTTGAAATATCCATAAGGAGGAATTCTGTGATAATGGTGAAATTTCCCATGCCTTTTAATATGATGTAGTGTCCTTATAGTCAAAAGAATAAAGAGATAAGATGATGTAAATTAAAATGGAGAAAATTAGACCTTCTTTATACATAATGAAAGCTCTGAACTAAATTGTTCTAATATATATAAAGATATAAATCTCATTCTTAAATATAAGTAATGCCATAAAAAAATAGGCTATACAAAACCATACAAATGGAAATAGTATAAAAAACTGCCACTATATCTTGGTCACATTAGGATTTTGTTCATGTGTTTATAAAATTCAAAATGCAAACCTATAAAGGAAAATGCATCAACTTTTTTTTCCAATGGTTTACAGTATAGATTACAATTTAGACTGTACAGTATAATAATTTTTGATGATATTTACCATGTCCTGTGTCCATTAACCAGTGGCCTGAGATATGAGATTTGTCTTCACAAATATGAATATGTCACATAAATGCTCAGAGATTAAAGCCCATCACCATGACTCTTCAGTTATCTTCACTGAGCATACCCTAGAGAGTCCTTTCTCAAAAAGGAGTATTTTTATTCTCAACCATAGGAAAAAAATGTACATTGAGTTTCTCTATTAAGCTTGATAACCTTTTGCTGGAGGTAACTGGGATATTTATACCTTTGACAATTCTCAGTGGTTCCAATAATGTCAACCTTCAGAAAAGCTGAAGTTCAGTGCCTTGCTTTTAACAATCTGTTGAGATTAATTAGATGAACAGGTTTTTTATTGACAGATAACACAGACTTTCTTTTTGTAAATCTTGAGAAAACAAAAACTCTCAAAAATGGTTTCAGCATTAGTGTTTGCTCAATGACATTTTAAAGTTCTTGTACCATGGTAATAAGACCAATATCTTTAGAGAACAAGATAAAAATGTTGTATAGGGAGATAAATTTTAAATAAAGTAATGTATCTACAGACTGGTTAATAAGGTGAAATAAAGCAGAATTAGCATGCTCACCCTACATGAATTGAAATAAATATTTGTCTGAGAGGCACAAAGTCACCAAAGTTAATGGTAAAGTTTATGGAATTAACTTGAAAAGTGACAACATAAAATGTAAAGGTAAATGACTATAATGGCACATGTAAGCTTTAAATTTATCTTAGAATAATCGCTGAAGCTTTGTTGCTTCTGAAAGAGTATTAAGTAATGAAAAAAAAATCTTTTGAAATCCTAAGAGTATCTTGAGAATATTCACCAATGAATTATTTGAAAGATGTGTGGATAAATTTAGGGAAAAAAATAAAACCCCTGCATCCCAGTGATAATATCCCAAAGCAACATGGACACAATGAGGCAAGATGTCATGAAAATGCAATTATTCTACTTCAAAAACAGGTTTGGGGTCATTAAGGAACAGAGTAAGTAAAAGATTATGTCTGCAAGAAGAAAACATGACATCTTTTAAAAATAGACTAAGAAATGTTCTTATTGATGAGCTATTGAATAGCAACCTTATATAAATATAAAGGGATCTTCACAGCTGCTGTGCTCTCAGAAGTTCCTTGCTGTGATTTTGTTGCCTGGAAGAAATGTTACTGCATGTCGGACTTCTTCAGACACCCTCATACCAAAAGATAATTTAAAGTATTTGCTGGAGTCACCTTGCCCCACAAAGTCTCTGCTAATTCATGGCCTGATCACCTGAACATTGTTGACTTCGGGAAACCAAGTGATAGTTGGTTTATGCTCACCTTATATGGACTTATTGGTTTTGGGAATTGAATTCATAGCAATAGCTATTCAATAGCATTTTACATATGGTTTTTTGGTCGTTTTTTTTCTCATAGCTTCTATATTGCTAATAATTAGTAATAAATGTTTGCATATGCAAATTACCATTTTCACAATCATTACATTATATCCAATTTTATACTTATAATAAAAAGTAATTTTTATCTCATGTGATTGGTATGATATCAATTTAAGAGTCCATAAAAAGACCTTCAACTGAATTTTATATGGAATAACCCTAAATATTTGAAAAGAACATTCAGATATTAGCAAAATTCAAATGGGAGGAATGACCATATGACTCTCAATGCTAAGCCTAAGAAAGCAGCAAGAAACTTAGTGATCAAATGTTTAATGGCTGTGAACAAGTTCAAGGATGTTACATGAGTGGGAAGCAGCAATTGCAACCACAAATCTTCCAAATCAAGTCCAACACCAACAGGGAACCCAGAAAGCCATTTGCTAAACAATGCAGTCCATGTTGCATTAGGATGTATCCTTATATAGTGCTCTATTTAGCAAGCTGGACATTTCATTTATTTTCAGAATTACTCATTCTAATACTTTACAATTTTTCAGGATATATAGCATGTAACATAATCCACAAGGAGGGGCTATGTATCATGGCAGTAAATAAGTGTGCAACTTTTTGTGAGAGTCAAAAACTACAATCTTCTTCTCATCTCAAAATATTCATATCCTAGAACAAATCCATTTTGTATTATTTATCAATACACATGATATAATAAGATATACTGTGCTTCAGTTTTTCAGGGAATAAGGTGATTTATATCTTATAATATAAGTGAAAATAAGAAAGGAAACTAATGCAAATTATGGATGAGACTTGTTATGAACATCCTCAAATATCCTCCATGAAAAACTTAATCCTTAGAAGGTCAAATTCTATTTTTTGGGGGCAATCCAAGATGGCAGACTAGGGAAAAATAGGCTGCACTCCTCCTCCAAAAACTTCAGGAAGGAAGGCAGGCTTACCTGGCTGAAGGGAAGCCATGTTACTGTGGGGGCAATCATAGAGGGCAACTAAAGAGGGAGCACCCAGTTGGCCAGGGCAGAAGGAAACCATAGGAGATAAGGCAAGCAAGTCAGCATCCAGCCAACTCAGAGGGATATGGAAGTAGGGGAAGTGGTTTGGCTTGAAAAGCAATACTCAGGCAGCTTTGAGAGTGAGGAAAGCCACCAGGCAGCACATCACAGTGCCCATTTGGCTTTTGAGTTGAGAAGCTGTGAGAAGAAACAGGTTTGGTGACCAGCACACAGCCAGCTCAGGAGTAGACAGGACTAATGGGGGGAGGGAGATAATTCAGGAAGATCAGATCTCAGCCAGTTCTTGGAAAAAGGAGACATGTGATGTGGCACTGAAGTGGCTTAAGAGAGAGGAGATGGTGGAGCTGATCAGGCAGCCTGTCACAATCACCTACCCTGTGAGACATAGGAACTGTGTCAGTGAGGGGATGGAATGACAGGTGCCCAACTGCCAGGGTAAGAGGAGACATGGGTGAGGCAGTCAGTGAGCTGTCAGATGATGAACCAGCATAGGGAAAGCGGAGCATTGAGAGGCACCTGGGGAACTGTCAGATGCCCAACTGGACTGAAGGAAAGGGGGGCCAGAAGAAGCAGCTGGTGAGCTGACAGGTGACCAACTGGCCTGGGAATAGAAGAGAGCCAGAGATTAATCCAGTGGATTGTCAGGCCTCCAGCTGACTACCTCAGGGAGGTGGAGATGAAGGGAAAGAAGTTGCAACAGGGAATTTCCTCAGATTTTTTAAAAGGTTTTTAAATTTTTACTCTTTAAAGTATTTTCCTCTACTCCAAGTTACATTACATGCAGAGGTTAGCTGATGGGGTGATTGTTTGGTAAGCAATGGCATTCCAAGATACTTGCCAGTGGCCTGAGAAGGAGACCTGGATTTTGATTTCTTTGATTTTTTCCTTTGTTTTTTATTTTTTCTCATTTTTTTTCATTCTTTCATTTTTCCTTCTTACTTTTATTTATTTTTGATTCCATCTTCTCTTATTTGGTCTTCATATTCTTTCTTCTCATCCCATCTTTCCAGTCTTTTAATTAATTTTTTTTCCTGTACATTTTTTCTCTTCCAAAATTTTATTCTTATTCCTTTTTATTTTTTATGATTTTTTGCTCTTATTATTTGTTTATAGGCTCTTTCATGGTTCCTTTTCCATTTTTTATTATTATTTATTCTCTTATCTGTCTTTCCTTTTTATTGACTTAATATTTTTTCTGGAGAACATGAACAACAGCAAAGATATATAATAAGTGGAACCAAGTGCCTAAGAAGAACTTTAATGGAATTCAAAATGAAATAAAAACCTAGACTAGAAAGAGAAGCTAAATAGCTGAACCAGTACATCAATATAAACAGATGTTTAGACACCAGCAAAAATATGATAATTTGCACTAAGGAAAGGGAAGACATAGCACAGTCCAATGAAAAAACTAAAATGCAGGTGGAGATGCAAAGAATATGGAACAACTAAACAGGGTTGTCCAAACAACTATCATGACCAAGTTAATGAAATGAAGGAAGAGATAAAGGATATTAAGAAGACACTGGGAGGATAAGGTAAGATGGCATCAGTTTAAGTGGGCATTCACCATCTCTCTCACAAAAGGCAGCTGACTAGGGACAGGATCCTGCCCAAGTGAGCTGCTCTGGAAGCCCACAGAGCAAGATCCTTTGGGTCATTGATCTGAAGAGAGCTGGACAAGGAGCTACATTGTTCAAGATAAAACCATGAGATTTTAGCCCTGAGCTGGAAATCATGGATGTGGCTGGCTAAGCTCCACCCTAAGGGCAAAGGGCTAGGGTAATCCCCAACTCCCACTGGCAACCCAGAGAGAGGAAGCATTCTCAGAGAGTGGAAGCATACTGGCAAAGAGTGGAGAGTTGTTTCCTTTCTGTGGGTTTGGTGGCCTGGACCCCATTAGATCTTGGGGGAGCACACCAACCAACCCGAAGTGGCACCAGGCTGAGGGGAGAGGTGAATCTGCTGAGGAAACCTGATTTACTTAACTGCCCAGGGATACAGAGGCTTTGGCTTGAGAGAGGGCAGACACAGCAAATTTAATAGTTCTGCACTGAGGACTAAGAGAATTTCAACTCCCCTAAGGGAGTCAGGCAGTGGGTAGTGCTTAATAAGTTTCCACAACTCTATTTAGGGGCCCTTGGAGGATGGTGTGATCTAGAAGAGGCTTGTAAACCATTTCAGTGAGGCTAACACAGTCTTCAGGGTCCCATTTGAATTTCAAAAGGGAAATCAATGTGATCAGGAGAGGGGAGAAGGGATCTGCTCATACAGCCTGCTGAATCCTGCTGCCACAGGACAGTAAAACCCTCACAGGGGAAAGTGACTAAATAGCTTTCTGAATAGCTACCTGACCTAATTAGTAACTTAGCTCAGTGGAGGAATTTCTGACTTGAATATATGAGATACTTAGGTCAATTCCTGGCTTCTCAAAGAGTAGTGATTCACCTGGATATCTAACATCCAGCTGATACCATAGGACAGGGAAAACAAAGACACTATTTTTCTACTAACTTCTTTCGGGTCCCTTATTTCTAACCCCCCCCAATAAAAAGGTTACTTAAAAATTTTTTAACTTCATTTACTTGCCAAAATCTGCCTCAAAACCTGCAGAGAGAAGCCTGGAAGGTAATTGATTGATGAACTCAGGCAGACTGAGAGGCTCCACAAGGGCCAAAGAAGGAACATTGTTCTTCTTTAGATGTGTTTGACTGCTTGCTTGTGTGTTTGTTTGGTTTTTGTTTGTTTGTTTGTTTGTTTCTTGCTTTTCTTTCCTTCCCCTGCCACTTTTTTTAAATTATTAGTTGATGCTAGCACATTTCTTTTTTGTTGTGCTTCCTTTTCCTTGATTTCCTATCTTCTGTGTATATTGATTCTGTCTACCAATGCTATATCTTTTCTTTCCTTCATTTTTCTATCTTCTGCATTCTGTTGCAGTTCTTACATTCCAAATTTTTTCATTATTCCTCAACTTTACTGGTCTCAATTTTTATTTACTGTTTTCTTTTTTTTTCCCATTTTTTCCTTTCACTCCTTTCTTTACTCTTTCTCTCTCTCCTAAACATTCTTGCCTTTTAAATCTTTTTAAATATTTTCCTCTATTTCATTTCCCATTTCAATGTAGGTATTCCAGTTTTTTCCCCCTATTACTTTACATTGCTTACAGGAGTTAAATATTCATTTTACTAAGTCTTATACAGCCCTTCTTCTAACATTTGTTAATATTACTGTCATCCTATTTCCTTTCACACCTCTTTCAACTTCTCTGGCCCTATTTTTTTTTCCTTCAAGGGAACATAGAAAAGAGGAAGGAAATAAGAAGAACAAAGTGCCAAAGAGAAAACTTAACACACACACAGAACCATCAGCTAAATAAAACTCTAGAGAAGAGAGAGAAACTAATCAACTGAATAAACCCATCAAGGTAAAATGATGAGCACAGAGCAACAAAAATTTACAAACCTTACTGAGAAACAGGAAGACATGGACCAGTCCAATGAACAAACTAAAACTAGGAAGAGATACAGAACATCGAACAGCTAATCAAAGCTGTCCAAAAAATATCATGGGCCAGTTTAATGAAGTGAAGGTCAAGATTAAAGATATTAAAAATACACTGGGAGAACATACTGAAGAAATTGTAACAATACATGAAAATATAACAGATATGATGGTGATGAATGGCACAATCCAAGAAATCAAAAAGATGCTGGAATCACTTCACAGCAGATTTGAACAAGCAGAAGAAAGAATTAGTGATGTGGAAGACAGTATATCTGAAATCAAACAGATTATAGAATAGATACATAAAAAGATAGGAAAAATCCAGCAGGGACTTTGGGATTTCACCGACAACACAAAATGCACAAAAATATGCATTATAAGCATCACAGATAGAGCAGACAAGGGACAGGGCACAGAAGGAGTGTTGAAGGAAATAATGGCTGAAAATTTCCCAGCCATATTGAGGGAGATGGATGCACATGTCCAGGAAGCACAACACACCCCAAAGAGTATAAATTCCAATAGGCCTACTCCAAGACATATACTTGTCAAAATGTCCATTGCTCAAGACAAGGAGAAAATACTCAAGGCAGCAAGAGAAAAAAAAAAGTCATAAAATACAAGGGAAGCTCAATAATATTAAGTGCTGATTTCTCATCTGAAACCATCGAGTCAAGAAGACAGTGATATGACATAAACAAGATACTAAATGAAAAAAATTTCCAGCCACAAATTCTCTATTCAAGAAAGCTGGCATTCAAAAATGATGGGGAGTTAAAAATTATTCACAGATAAACAGAAGTTAAGAGAGTATGACAATAAGAAACTTACACTTCAAGAAATGCTAAAGGAAGTTCTACAGGTTGAAAGGTAAAAAAAACAAGAGGGAGAGAGCTGGACGAGAGTGTAGTAACAACTAAAAACACAAAAAGATAAATAAAAACAACATATGACATACATAAACAAAAAAATATATGGCTGATGTAAGAAATTCATTGAGAGTAATAACACTGAATGTTAATGGATTAAACTCACCAGTCAAGAGACACAGATTGGCAGAATTTATAAGGAAATATGACCCAGTTATATGTTGTCTACTAGAAACCCACCATGGACTCAGGGATTCAAGGATGCTGAAAGTGAATGGTTGGAAAACAATTTTCCAAGCAAACAATAACCACAAAAGTGTGGGAGTAGCTATCCTAATATCAGACAAAATAGACTTTAAATGCAAAACTATTATAAGAGAAAAAGATGGGCACTACATATTAGTAAAAGGGGTAATCTTTCAAGAAGAAAGTACAATCATAAACATTTATGGACCTAATCAGGGCATCTCAAAATTCATGAGGCAAACACTGAAAAAACTAAGTGGAGACATAAATGCCTCAAAAATTATAGTGGGGGATTTTAATACACCATTATCACCATTTGATAGAACATCTAGACAGAGAAAAAATAAAGAAATAATGACTTTGAATAATACATTAGAGGAGCTGGCCTAATACACATATGCAGAACTCTAAACCCAAATACAGCAGGATATACATTCTTCTTGACTGCACATGGATCATACTCCAAGATAGACCACATGCTAGGCAACAGAACAAATATCAAGGAATTCAGAAAGATTGAGATTACACAAAGTAATTTCTCTGACCACAATGGAATGAAATTGGAAATCACTAAAGGCCAGAGAACCAGATTAGGAACAAAGAAATGGAAGTAAAACAACACACTCTTAGACAAACAGTGGGTAAAGGAGAAAATCTCAAAAGAAATCAGTAACTAGCTTGAAATGAATGAAAATGACAACATGACATATCAAAAGCAATGAGATGCAGCCAAAGCTGTATTGAGAGGAAAATTCATATCCATAAATGTATATTTTAAACAAGAATAAAGAGCTAAAACTGAAGACCTAACTGCACACCTGGAGGAATTGGAAAAACAACACCAAACTAATCCCCAAGGGAGTAGAAAGAAGGAAATAACAAGATTAGAGCAGAACTAAATGAAATGGAAAATAAGAACTCATTTGAAAATATAAACAAAACCAAAAGCTGGTTCTTCAAGAAGATCCATAAAATTGACACACCCTTAAACAAACTAACAAAGAAAAAGAGAAAGCAGATGCAAATACACAAAATAAGGAATGAGGAAGGAGATATCACTACTGACCCCACAGAAAAAAGATTATCTTACGAGAATATTTTGAAAAATTTATATGCCAAGAAACATGACAATTGAGAGAAAATGGACAATTTCCTAGAAACTCACAAGCAGCTACATTGATGAAAGAGGAAATTGATGAACTCACCAGTCCAATTACAAGTAAAGAGATAGAATCAGTCATCAAAAAACTCCCAATTAAAAAGAGCCCAGGACCAGACAGCTTCACAGGTGAATTCCCCCAAACATTCTGAAAGAGCTAAGACCAATCCTGATTAAGCTCTTCCAAAAATAGAAGTAGAAGGAACATTGCCTCATTCTATGATGCCAACATTAACTTAATACAAAGCCAAAAGAGATATCATAATAAAGGAAAATTACACTCCAATGAACCTAGCTGCAAAAATCCTCAACAAACTATTTCCTAATCACAGTCAACAACATATCAAAAGAATTATACACCACGACCAAGTGGGTTTCATTCTGGGTATGCAAGGATGATTCAACATAAGAAAAAGAATCACCAAAATACACCACATAAGCAGATTGAAAGACATAAATCAAATGATTATCTCTATAGAGGCAGAAAAAGCATTCAAAAAATACAGCACTCTTTTGAAATAAAAACACTGCAAAAGATAGGAATGGAAGGAAACTTTCTGTTCATGATAAAGGTCATATAAGAAAAAACAAATCTAACATCATTTTCAATGGTGAAACCTTAAAAGACTTCCCTCTGAGATAGGGAACAAGACAAGGATGCCCACTATTACCACTCCTATTTAACATTGTCTTAGAAGTGCTTGCTTGAGCACTGAGGTAAGAAAAAGATATAAAAGGCATCCAAATTGGAAAAGAAGAGAGAAAATTTCATTATTTTTAGATGACATGATCATATGCATAGGGAGCCCTGAGAAATCTACAACAAAGCTTCTAGAGCTTATAAAAGGAGTTCAGTGAAGTTGCAGGCTATTAGATCAATGCTCAAAAATCAGTAACATTTCTGTACACCAATAATGAGCAATCTGAGGAGGAAATCAAGAAAGAAATACCACTTACAATAATAACTAAAAGAATCAAATACCCAGGAATAAATTTAACTAAAGAGGTAAAGGACTTATATACAGAAAACTATGCAACACTGTTAAAGAAAATCAAAGAAGACTTAAATAAATGGAAGAATAGTCCCTATTCTTGGATATGAAGATTAACATCATCAATATGTCTACCCTACCCAAACTAATCTAATGCATTCCCAATAATAATCAAAACTTTATTTTTTAATGAATTGGAAAAACTAACTACAAAATTTATTCGGAAGGGTAAGGGACCTGGAAACACAAAAGACATATTGAAAAAGAAAAATGAAGTTGGAGATATCACACTACCTGTATTTAAAACATACTACAAAGCTACGGTGGTCAAAACTGCATAGTATTGGAACATGGATAGATATACTGACCAATGAAACCTAATTGAGAGTTCTGATATAGATTCTCACATATACAGTCATCTGATATTTGACAAGGTCACCAAGCCCACTCAGTTGGGAGAGAATGGCCTCTTCAATAAGTGATGCTTGGAGAACTGGGTATCCATATGCAAAAGAATGAGAGAGGAACACCATCTTACACATTATACAAAAAACAAATCAAGATGGATCAAAGATCTAAATAAGAGAGCGAAGACATAAAGACCTTGGAAGATAATGTAGGGAAGCATCTATAGGAATAGTAATAGGTAATGGTTTCATGAAATTCACACTCAAAGCACGAGCAGCAAAAGAAAAAAAAATAAATGGTATCTCCTCAAAATTAAAAACTTTTGCACCTCAAATGATGTTATCAAGAAAATAAAAAGGAAGCCTACCCAATGGGAGAAAATATTTGACAACCATATATCTGATAGGATCCTAATATCCTGCATATGTAAAGAAATCCTATACCTCAAAACTAAAAAGACAATCAGCCCATTTAAAAAAAATGGGCAAGAGACCTGAAAAGACACTTCTCCAAAGCTGAATTACAAATAGCTAAAAAGCACATGAAAAAATGCTTGAATTTGTTTGCTACTAGAGAATGATAGCTATTAAAAAATCAGCAGACTGTAAGTGTTGGAGTGGTTGTGGAAGAATGGGACCATTCATCCACTGCTGGTTGGATTGTGGAATGATCCAGCTCATGTGGAGGACAGTATGGCAGTTCATCAAAAAACAAACTATAGATCTTCTGTATGATCCAGCAATTCCACTGCTGGGTATGTACCCTGAAGAATTGAAAACAAAGACACAAACAGATATATGCACACCAATGTTCATAGGGGCATTGTTCACTATTGCCAAAAGTTGGAAATAACCCTGGTGCCCACCAACAGATAAATGGATAAACAAAATGTGGTACATACATACAATGGAATATTACTCAGCTGTAAGGTGGAATGAAGTGCTAACACATGGTATAACATGGATGAAACTTGAAGACATCATGTTGAGTGAAGCAAGCCAGGCATAGAAGAATGAACAGTACATCACCTCACTGACATGAATTAAGGAAATTGAGCAGTATCAGAGAGCTATTGTCTGTAATATAGATTTACAAGAAATAGAAAGAGAAGATAAGATTGTGAGCCATCACCCATATGGATGTAATCTATGGTAAAGTGATAGACTGTAATTGTGTATTGAAGAGATGGGACAGGAGGGAAGGGACATTATTTGGTTGGGTGATGCAGGGTTTACAGGTGGGTAGATTGGGAAGGGTGGGTTAGAAGTTCCAGGATACTGGGGGGAGGGATGGGAGAGGGACCAGGTGAACACTGTGGATTTGTGGGTATGAGGTTGAAAGTATAGAGTTTAGAATGCTCTTATGACAATATGACAAAGAAGGGTCTCTTGTTTAGGGTGTTTTTGGGGCCTCATTCAAGATAGGGCGCACCTGGAGCAGGCTTCTAGGGTGTGTGTGTGTGTTCATCCTGTCATAATGTGTTGTATAAGTGGGTGGAGAGCCACATAATGAGCAGGAAGGAGTTGGACTCCATGTTTGCGATCACCGATTTGTTCAGAAATAGACAGGCAGGAGTTTCACAAGAGCAAGGGTGGTTCCTAATAGGGGAGGACAAACCAGTGTGTCAAGACCTTTTGTGGCATGTAACTATGAATCTTGTTATCCAACGAGTAAAGCCAGGGTTTCATTGTGGGGCTGGGGGACATGGGGGTGGGAGGAATAAAATAGATCAAACAGGGGGTATTTAGAGGTCAGTGGAAATGTTCTTCTTTACCACACAGTGATGGACACAGGACATGGTAAATATCAACAAAATTTTAAAATGTATAAGGTCTAAAATGTAAACCATAGTGTAAAACATTGGCAATGTTTAGTAGCTATGTTTCACTATTTGCATATCAGTTATAACAGTGCTCCCATCTACATATAAAAAGGTATTAATATGAGGGGGAGGAAAAGGGGAAGATGTTGTATATATGAGAGTCTCCTGTATTCTGTGAGTGACTTTGCTGTGACATAAAACTTCTTTGAAAAGAAAATGAAAAATAGTGAGACACTGGGAAATGAGAGGGGGATGGTGCCACGGTACAGACTGTACACCAGATATTGCAGTGATGGAAGGCAAAATGTCAAAAACAATTTTTTTTTATATTGGTCATTTTTTAAATATTCCAATCTTTTCATTTTATTTAAGTTTTAGTTTTCTTAAAAAATTATTTATTTTATCTCCTACATTTAATCTAATCATTATCATTTTGTTTTCCTATTAATTGTATTCAGCTATTGTAATGGCTTCATCATTGAAGAAACATTGGATCACAGAAGGGTTACAACAGGTGTGGTGGAGGAACATAGGTTTGGGGTGTTAGGGAATGGGGAAGCATGGTAGGAAGTTCACCTGAACATAAATATAAGATATATTAAAATGTTCAAATGTTCACTGGGCATTGTCACAGTGGGTGGAGAATAAGTCAATAAATGAGAGAATACTGAATTCCCATCCTGGAGAGCTCTTCCACATTCTCTAAGGAAGCTGCAACAGTCCCCGAAGTGCAGGGACAGTGACTGGCAAAGGAGGATGAGCCACTGATGGGCCCTTGATATTGATGACTATCGTATGAGACTTTGCACTTGAAATTGAAACTTAGCCTATCATTATGGGGTGCCTAAGGGTTGTCTCCTGAAAGCCTCCTTGTTGCTCAAATGTGGCCTCTCTCTGAGCCAAACTTAGCATATAAAGGCATTACCTTCCTCCCAGCATGGGACCTGACTCTCGGGGATGAGCCTCCCTGGAACCAAGGGATTGCTACCAAGTGCCAACTGGCCATGAAACTGGAAAAAGACATTTGAATAAAAGGGGAAAAAATAAAGACAAATGTATTTATATATTTAAGAGACTTCAAAATGCATCGGGAGGTAATCCCAGAAGTAACGCTTATGCACATCTCAGTAGGATCTCATAGAATTCCAAAGTAGATATCATACCAAATAATGGGGCTCCTGAGGGCTCTGGAGACACCCAGGTCCTATGTCAGGGTGGATAGCTCCAGAGTTTGGTGGCCTGCCAGTGGGCCCTACTTTGGAGTTTGTGCTTCTGAAAGTGACAGAGATGGCCTCAACTATGTTTTCCCTGCACAAGGCTCATCTGTCCATTCTATTCAAACCTATACTTAGTGCTGGAGTTTGTAGGTGTACATCCAGAGACTTTAGTCTTTGGGCTGTCCTTGTGCCAGCTTGGCCCAGAACCTTGGTGGAACATCGGTTCCTATTCTACAGCTCATTGGACTCATCCAGGACAACTGGTGGAGAGATGATGATGGACAATAGCCATCCCAGGGAATGGAGAGTTTCTGCAGCTGCAGGCAGGATAATCCCATCCATCTTCCTCATAGGATATAAACCCCCTCTGAATTGGAGGTAGAGTGGACATCACGATTGCAGACTACTCAGGATGGCGGGAAGAGTAATGGACTAGATGGACTTACTGGTGTTCTGCTATAGACATATTTTGATTCTAGCAATTGAAGAAATTATAACATTGATGTAGTGCTAGACACTGGTGCCTCTGGAGGCAAGGAGAGGGAAAGGCAGTTGTAATACAGGGGCTTTTCAGGGACTTGGAAATTGTCCTGAATGACATTGAAATGACAGATATAGGTCATTTTATGTCATCATATAACATGCAGAACTCTGTGGGAGAGAGTGTGATCTACAATGTGAACTATGGTCCCTGCTTAATGGTAAAATCCAAGGATGTGTTTATCAATTGCAATTAATGTGCCACAATAATGAAGGATGTTTATGTGGGAGGTTGTGAGAGGTGTGGGAGTTGGGGCATATGGAAATCCCTATATTTTTTGTGTAAAATTTATGTAATCTAAGTGTTTTTTTTTTCTTTAAGTTTTAAAAATGTAACATGGGACTAGTTAAACCTTATGTGAAATGTGAATATGGGTGATATTGCATGTACTTAGTGCCATTGTTTGTACGATTTGTGGTCCCTTATATTATTTCTGTGGACTTGGGGTACACTGTCTTAATGCCTTAACTGCTTAGATAATGCAGAAGATTTAATGGGCAGATTGTTCAGAGGAATGAGCATTGGAGTGGAGTGGAGTGTAAACAACAACAACAACAGCAACAACAATGTATTCTTACTGTCCCTTTCTTGGGAATTGTCCTGCATGACATTGAAATGACAGATGTAGGCCATTATATATTTTCCTATAACCTACAGTATTGTGTGTGAGAGAGTGTGGACTACAATTTGAAGCATGGTCCATGTTCAGATGCAAAGCCCCAGGATGCATTTATCAATTGGAATGAATGTGCCACACTGATGAAGGATGTCGTTTATGTGGGAGGATGTGGGAGGTGTGGGGAGTGGGGCATATGGGATTCCCTGTGTTTTTATTCATGGCATTTATGTAATCTAGGTATCTTTAAAAAAAAAAAAATATATATATATATATATATATAT
Source organism: Cabassous unicinctus (assembly GCA_029593785.1). Classification (NCBI taxonomy): domain Eukaryota; kingdom Metazoa; phylum Chordata; class Mammalia; order Cingulata; family Chlamyphoridae; genus Cabassous; species Cabassous unicinctus. The sequence goes on along the minus strand of JAQZBX010001817.1, from coordinate 29,096 downwards.
TTACAAAAGAAGACACTGGAGGAACATACAGAATAAATAAAAAGCATACATTAAAAGATAATAGATTTTATGGTAATGAAAGGCACAATGCCAGAAATTAAAAACGTGCTGTAAAAACATAAGAGCAAGTTTGAACAGGAAGAGGAAAGAATTAGTGACATTGAAGATTGAACATCTGAAATCACATAGATAGTAGATATGGATATATAAAAGATACCAAAAAAAAAAAAAAATCATTAGGGACTAATGGAACTAAATGAGGACTCAAAATACACAAACATGCATTACAGGCATCCCAGAGGGAGGAGACAAAAGAAAGAGGGAGAGAAGGAATGTTGAAGGAAAAAATGGCTGAAAATTTCCTAACTCTTTTGAGTGACATGGATGTACGCGTCCAGGAAGTGTGGCACAAACCAAACAGATTAATCCTAAAAGGCATAACCAAAGAAACATGATCACCAGATTGTCAAATGCTCAAGAGAAAATGAGAATTTTAAAAGCAACAATAGAAAAGGGATCCATCACATATAAGGGATGCTCAATAAAATTAAGTGTTGATTGCTCATATGAAACCATGGAAGATAAAAGGAAATGATATGACATAGTTATAGTGCTGAATGAAAAATCTGCTGGAATTTCATATCCAGCAAAATTGTCATTCAAAAATGAGGGAGAATGCAAAATATTCACAAATAAATAGAAATTGAGAGAATTTCTCAAGAAGAATCCTCTGCTTCAAGAAATAGTAAAGGGATTTCTTCAGGTTTAAAGGGGGGAAAAGGTGAGAGTGGGTTGGAGGAGAGTGTAGAAAGGAAGATTATTAGTAAGAATAACTAAAAAGAATAAATAAAAAGAGTAATAAAAACAAAAGTTGACCTATATAAAACTAAAGAAAAAAATGGCTAATATAAGTACTACATTGACAGTAATAACACTGAGTGTTAATGGATTAAACTCTCCAATCAAAAGGCACATATTCGCAGAATGAATAGGGAAATATGAACAATCTATACAATGTCTACAATGAACTCACCTTAGACCAAGGGATCTGAGGTGGTTCAAAGTGGATGGTTGGAAAATGATTTTACATGCAAACAATAACTAAAAAAGAATGGGAATAGCTATACTAATATCACACAAAATAGACATTAAATGCAAAGCTATTATAAGACAGAAAGTAGGGCACCATATATTAATAAAAGGGGTAATCAATCCAGAAGAAAGAACAATCATAAACATTTATGCAAGTAACCAGTGTGCCCCAAAATACGTGAGGTAAACATTGGAAAACTAAGGGGAGAAATAGATTCAGCTACAATTGTAGTGGGGAATATAATGCACCGTTATCACCACTAGACAGAAATTCTCAACAGTGTTAATAAAGAAACAGAGACCTTGAATAACATGTTAGAGGATCTAGACCTCACAGATATATACAGATGATAACTCCCAAATACAGCAGTTTATGCATTCTTCTAGAGCACATATGGATCATTCTCCAGGAGAGAGCACATGCTTGATCACATAACAAGCCTCAACGAATTTAAAAATAATGAAATTATACAAAGTCATTTTTTTGACCACAGCAGAATGAACTGGAAAAAGAGGCAGAAAATGCAAAAGATAAACTACACACACTTAAAAAATCAGTGGGTCTAGGAGAAAATTGCAAAAGAAATCAGTGACTACCTTGAAATGAGTGAAATTGAGAACACAACATATAAAAGCCTATGTGCTATAGCAGAAGCAGTGCTGAAGAGGAAAATTTAAGACTTAAATGCTAATATTAAAAAGGAAGAAAGAGCTAAATTTGAAGGCCTAAGTGGACACCTGGAATAACAAGGAAATAAAAACTAACCCCAAACAAGCAGAAAGAAGGAAATAACAAAAATTTGAACATTACATGAAATTGACAAGAATAAAAAAAAAATACTGGCAAAAATTTTAAAAACCTTTTTCATTGAGAAGATTAATAAGATTGACAGACCCTTATCTGGACTGGGAATGACCAAAAAGACAGAAGATTCAAATACATGAAAGAAAAAAATGACCCCATAGACATAAGGAGTTTAAGATGATAATTTAAAGAACTGTATGCCAACAAGATGGATGACTTAGCTGAAATTGACAAATTTCTAGAAACACACAAGCAATCTACATTGCGGAAAGAAGAGACTGATAAACTCAACAAACCAATCACAAATAATGAGAATGAATTAGTCATCAAAAACTTTCCACAGAAGAAAAACCCAGTACCAGATGCCTTCACAGGTGAATTGGACTAAGCATTTTGGGAAAAACAACATCAATTCTGCTTAAAGTCTTCTAAAAAAATAGAAGTGGAATAAACATTCCCTAACTCAATCTATGGTGCAAACATCACCCTATTACTAAAGACACAGAAAGATGCCACAAGAAAAGAACTACAGACTAATCTCTCTAATGAACCTGGATGCTAAAACCCTCAACAAAATACTTGCTAATCGTATTCAATAACATATTAAATGAATTATACACCATGATCTACTGGTTTTCACCCCTGGTATGCAAGGATGGTTCAACAAAGGAAAATCAATGTAATTAACCACATTACCAGACAGAAAAAAATCACATGGTCATCTCCACTGATGCAGAAAAGTCATTTGAATAAATACAGCATCTTGATTAAAAAAACACTTCAAAAGGTAGGAAGAGAAGGAAACTTCCTCAATATTATAAAGGGTATATATGAAAAACCCAAAACTAACTTCACATTCAATGGTGAAATGCTAAAGGTTTTTACTCTAAGACCTGGAACAAGACAAGGATGCCCACTATCATTACTCTTTTTTAACATGTGTTAGAAGCATTTTTTTTTTGAGGACATACGTAAGAAAATAAATAAAAAGCATCCACATTGGGAAAACATTAAACAGTTCATTATTCGCAGATGACATGATCCTATACATAGAAAGCCCTAAAAATATCTGCAACAAAGCTTCTAGAGCTGATAAATGAGATCATTAAAGAGGCAAAGTATAAGATGAACATGCAAAAATCAGTAACATTTCAGTTCACTAATACTGAGCAATCTGAGAAGGAAATCAAGAAAAAAAATCCATTCACAATAGAATTGAAAAGAATAAATTATCTGCAAATAAACTTAACTAAATATGTAAAGGACTTGTACACAGAAAACTTCCCAACATTTTTAAAGGACATCAAACTAGAACTAACGTAAATGGAAAAAATAATCCATGTACATGGATTGGAAGAATAAACATCATTAAGATGTCTGTCCTACAAAAATAGATTCACATTTATTGCAATTCCAATATAAATTACATCACATTTTACTGAATTGGAAAAGCTAATTATTAAATTTATTTGGAATTGCCAGGAACTTTGAATAGCCAAACATATTGAAAAAAGAAAAGGAAATTGGAGGAATCACGCTACATGACTTTAAAGCATACTACAAAGCTACAGTGGTTAACACTGCATGGTATTGGCACAAGGATAGACATATTGACAAATGGAATGGAATTGAGAGTTCTGATATTCATTGCATATATGAGCAACTGATATTCAACAAGACAACCAAGGACATTCAACTAGGGCTGAATGGCATCCTCAAAAATTGGTGCTGTTAACTGGATATCCATACACAAAAGAATGAGACAGGATCACCATCTCAAGTCCTATATAAAAATTAATTCAAGATATTTCAATATCTAAATCTAAGTGCCAAGACCATAAAAATCCTAGAACATAATGTAGGTAAGCATCTACAGGATCTTCCAAGATACAAGGAAATGGTTTCATAAACTTTATACACAAAGCACAAACAACAAAAGAAAAAAGTAGATAAATGGGATCTACTCAAAATTTATAAAAATAACTTTTATGCTTCAAAGGTGTTTGTCAAGAAGGTGAAAAGGCAGCCTAATCAGCATGAGAAAATATTTGGGAATGTCTTATCTGATAAGGTCTTAATATCTGGCATATATAAAAAATCCTATTTCTTGATAATAAAAAGACAAACTATCCATTTAAAGAATGGACATGAGATGAATAAACTCTTCTACAAAGCAGAATTACAAATGACTTAAAAACACAATGAAAGATGCTGAACATCACTAGTGATTAAGGAAATGCAAATCAAAACTACAATGACATATTACTTTACACTTATTAGACATGTTGCTACTAAAAAATAGAGAGCACAAAAGAAATTATGTGCAGAATGGGAACCCTCATCCATTGCTGGTGGGAATGTAGAATAGTTTAGCCCATGTGAGAGACAGTTTGACAGATTCTCAAGAAGCTAAGTATGGAATTGTTGTATGATCCCTCAATCCCACTGCTGGGCATATATACAGAAGAATTGAAAGCAGGCAGAAACAGATATATGCACAGCAGCGATCATAGCAACATTACTCGCTATTGTCAACATTTGGAAGCATTTAAGTGTTCATCTACAGATGAATGGATAAGCAAAATGTGGTATGCTTGTGTGTGTTTGTGTGTGTGTATGTGTGTGTGTGTGTATAATGAAATATTACTCAGCTTTAGTAAGGAATAAAGTATTGACACACATGACAACATGAGTGATCCTGAAGACCTTATGCTTAGTGAAGTATGCCAGTCACTAGAGACAAATATTGCATGACTTCACTGACACAACCTAAACCTGTCGAGCAGACTCATAGATGTAGGGCCTGGAAAATAGGTTATCAAGTGACAGAAAGTGAGTAGAGTGGGTGAGGTATGCTCAATATAGGCAAAACTCATGATTACATGGAAAGGTATGGTTTGGCAGTGGAGTTTGATGATAGTGATGCAATGATGAGTGGGGTAAATGGTGGAATGTGATGGTGAGTAGGGTGGGGATTTGGGATGGACAATCTTTGGAACTGGGAAGAGGACAGGAGGAAGGGACATCTGAACTATGGTGATTTATATGTCTGTGGTTGAAACTGCAATGGAGGGAATACTTTTTAACAAATATGACAGGGCAGGATCACTGGTGTAAGGTACTGGTGGGATATGTGGGAAAGGGTGCAACAGGGGCATACTTCCATGGAATATGAATGTGTTCATCTTGGAATAGGGTGTTATCTAAATGTGTGGAGACCCACATAATAAACAAGAAAATACTAAACTCCTATCCCAGGGAGTCTTGCTACATTCTCAAATAGAGGGGCAAGAACATCTCAAATACATAGGCAATGCTCAATAAAAGCAAACAAACCAGTATGTCAAGTGCTCAATAATAATGTATTTTCATATGAAAATATGAACCCTATTCTTCAAAAATTGAAACTTAGTGGTTCCCATACATCCTGAGTGGAAGGTGAGGGAGGAATGGGTGGAGCATGACACATCTTTAGGGCATTGGAATGGTTCTGCATGATCTTGCAATGATGGATACAGGCCATTACACATTGTGCCAGAACCTAAAATATATATGGTGCAAAAGGTAATCCTTAATGTAAACTAGTAACCAAGGTTAGTAGCAATGTTTTGAAATTTGTTCATCAATTGTAACAAATGTACCTTACTCGTCTAGGATGTTATAGTTAAGGAGCAATGTTTGGGGAAGGGAGTGGACTGTATAGGAATCCTCTATATTTTCAATGTGACTTTTGTCACACCTAAAGCTTCTTGGAAAATAAAGTGAAAAAAATAACGTACTTGGCGGAACATACAGAAGAAATTGTCAATATATATAAAAGAGAAAAGATCTTGTGGTGATGAAAGGCATAAAGCAATTTTTTTAAATTTTTTGATGTTTTCTTTTTTATTTTATTGCTGTTATTTTTTGTTGGCTTTAATTATGTGGATATTTTGTGTTGCAGCTTTCTTTGGTAAGGATCACTGTTCTGGGCTGTCAGAGGTGGGAAGATGTATGTGTGTGGCTACACCTGGTGCATGCCTCTATGGAGTGTAATTGTGTAGAGGGGTGTTTTCTCTGGCAGTGGAAAGCCAAAGAATAACCAACAGAATATTGAATTCTTATCCTTGTGAGTCTTGCTTCATTCTCTCATAGAGTGGCAAGTGTCTCTGGAGTACATGCGCAGTGTTTAGCAAAAGAGGGTGGACTAATGCATCAGACCATTGGTATTCATGGTTGTACTTATGAACCTTGTTCTTTTGAAATTGAAATTTTGCATAGTAATATGTATTGCCTAATAGTTACCTCCTTAGGACCTCCTTTTTACTCAAATGTGGCCTCTCTCTAAGCCAAACTCAGCATATAAATTCACTGACTTCCACTGATGTGGGACGTGAATCCTAGGGATGAGCTTCCCTGTCATCAAGGGATTAATATGAGGCACTAGCTAGTGATGCATTCGGAGAAAGGCCTAGATCAAAAAGGGGAAATACTGAACGTAATTAGTTTATATCACTAAGAGAATTCAAAGTAAGCCAAGAAGTCATTCCAGAGGTTATGATTATGCATGTTTAGGAGAATCTTACTGTCTCCCACAGTAAAGTGTGTCTCATGTAGGCATGCTACTGGTGGCTCTAAAAACACCTAGACACTATAGACAGAGCAGAAACCCCAGGAAATTGGGACCCTTTCAGTGAGCCTTACTTCAGAATATATGATAACCCATCTCCCCCAATGTATCAGAGTTAGATTCATTTATAATTTTCATACACATGGTTCTTCTGCCCCATTTATTTGAATCTATAATTAGTACTCTACCCATTAAATGCATGCCCCAAAAACTTAATCTTCCAACTGCTCATATGACAGCTAAGCCCTGAATCTCAGCAGAGTTACAGCCAACGTATACTCTTCAGTTCATTAGACTCACCCAGGAAAATTAACACAAAGATGATGATGGAAAACGCCCATCAAAATAGCAGTTTATCTGCAACTGCAAGCTAGATGGTTCCATTTATCTGCCCCATGTGATCTAACTTCTCTTTCAACCAAAAACAGAGTGGGTATCACCATCCCTATAACCTCAGGCTTGAAGAATGCACAAATATAAGGGTGGAATCCAACTGTGGACTAAAGTAGACATATAATTCTAGTAGTGGAAGAACTTGTAAGATTAATATAAAGACAATGGTCACCAGAGGTTCTTAGGGGATAGAGAGGGAAAAATAAGTGTAAAATGGAGCATTTTTGATATATTAGAATCATTCTGCAAGACATTGCAATGACAAATACAAGCTATTATATATCTTGTTAAACCCATAAAATTGTGTGGTGCAAAGCGTAAATCATAATGTAAACTATAGACCGTGCTTAGTAGCAATGCTTCAATATTTGTTCATTAATTTTAAAAAATATAAAACACTAATGAAGATATTAATGAGGGAAAATGTGGGTGTAAGGGGAGTATAAGTGAATCCCCTATATTTTGAATGTAAGATTTATGTAGTCTAAAACTTCTTTAAAAATAAAATAAGCAAAATATTGACTAGATATTTCATCAAAGAAGACATGCAAATGGCCAATACTTACATGAAAAGATGCTCAATCTTATTAGTCATCAGGCCATGCAAATGACAACCACAATGAGACAACACTGCACATTCACTAAGATAATCTAATTAAAAAAAAACAAACATCATAAATAAATGTTGTTGAGGATGCAGACAAATAGGAACCCTTATATTTTGTTGGTGGTACTGTAGAATGATGCAGCCACTGTGGTAATCAGTTCAGTGTTTACTCAGATAATTAAAACAGATTTAACACAAGACCCAACTCTGGTGATTCAGAACTTACTCCAAGAGTAAGAACATAGCAAAGAAGAATAAAATAATAAATGTATGTCAAAAGTCAAATGATATAATAGGAAAGTGCTCAGTCAACAGCTGGAAAAGTTAGAATAACAAGAAAAGAGATAATATCATATAATAATAAAGAATAAACATTCATAACCTATAGCAGTTTGATATTGTTTATAACATCCAAAAATAGATATTGGATTATGTTTGTAAACTTGTCTGTTTCTCTGGGTGTATTAGTTTGTAGTAAATTCAGAGGTTTAACTTTAACTTGATGAAATAATGATTAAGGCTTTGTTCGAACAACAAACATAGGATGTTGATTCCCCATCCCCTTCATGGGTGTGGACTCACAGAGAAAACAACATGACAGAGGAGTTAGCAGGAGGTTTTGATGCTGGAACCTGAGAAAGTAAATTCACAGGAGAACACAAAGGCATAGAGATGGCTCCATAGAAACAGCAGAGGGCCTGGGAAGTGAGAGAACCTGATACAGCGGACCTTGTGGAGAGAACAGAGCATCTGAGCCTAAAGATAAACAAGACCTTGGAGAGAGACAAGAATTTTGACAGCCTATAGCTGATATTGGAAAAAGCTGGGAACATGGAGCCTTAAGAGGAAGAGGAAGCCTGAACCCTTGCAGATTTTCACAGGCATCTTGCTCCAACACATGGCAACAGACTTTGGTGAGGAAAGTAACTTACACTTTATGGCCTGGTAACTGTAAGCCTCTACCCCCAAATAAATATCCTTTATTTGGAAAAGGAGCAATTCTTATAGAAGAATTCCAACTTTTAAATGTTGAAGGAAGAAGGAGACGGAACATCACAGTAATAATTGCATTATGTGATATTTACAGAAACATGAACAATTCATTGGTTAAACATAGGAAAGAAGATATTTTACTAACCTCATAATATTGCCTTTGAGATGGTTTAGCCATGTCTGCTAATCCTTGATTCTTCTTCCTACAGAAACTGGGGATTCATTATCTTCTACTTGTGTGAGCCAGACCTATGGGATATTTCTTCAAATAGACTATGGAAAGAAAGGAAAAGTAATCCTTGCTGTGGAGGCTGGTGTCTGCATCACAATTCACCTTGAGAGCTACTCCTGTGGCTGGAGTGGGAAACTCCATTTCCCAAAATGGTGGAGGAAGACACAGTGTGGCACCGACTTTAGTTACTGATTAGTAAATTTGGCTGGTTAAAGTATGATACTAAGAACAGCTAAAGTTTAAATGTGTCCAAATCAGAAAGAGGATGGTAGACACAAATTTAACTCTGCCCCTGCCATGAGGGGAAGTGAGGCTGATTGAAAATCACAGTTCTGGTATGGACTGGATTCTTTCCACCCTGACCAAATTGCAGCTTTAGCCTAAACTCCAGCCCCACCTCCAGCCGGGAGGAAGCTGGGGGGACCTACACCACCTCTCTGGGAAACTACAAGCCATGCCACAGAGGCTGGTGCCTATCCTACTCTAGCAGAGCAAGCCACTTCAGGAGATATTTCATGGAATTAGAAGCTCTGTCTCCCATAAACAGAGGAGGGATAGATGATTGCCCATCAACTTCAATTATTGATTAGTGGATTTGGCTGGATAAAGTATAATTCTAGGAACAGGTAGGTGTTGAACCTGTCCAAGTGGGAAAGAAGCAGGTAGTCACCATTTTGTCTCTGCCCCTGGTATAAGGGGAAGCCAGGCTGACTGAAAATCATAGTTAAGTTAGGGACTGGCTTCTTATGATCAAGATCAGACTTTAGCTCTAGCATTGGATCCAGCCCCAACTCTGGCATGGAGAAAGCTGGTGGGACCTGCACCAGGCTTTCCAGGCAACTGCAGGTGCTTTCAGCCAGCACAGATTGAATAGTTGGACACCTGGTTCTGCATTCCCACATCTCAGTAGGATAGAAGAGGAGCTGGGTTTCCTCACCCTCTCTGATCAACTGCAGGCATTTTCAGCCCACACAAACTGGTGAGCACCTTTGAGTCCCTCTCTACTTTTGACCCCTCCCCATAGGATAGGAGGGGGCTGGTGTTCCCCCAGCATCTCAGGGCAATTGCAGGTGCTTTTGGCGTGCACAAACTCAACCATTGGGCACCTGTGACTTTACCTCCACTGCCAAAAGGACAAGAGAAGACCTGTATTTGTCCAGCCTCTTTGGGTAACTGCAGGTGCTTTTGACCCACACAGCCTGGACTGTTGGATACTTGTGGATCCACCCCCACCCCAATAGGAAAGGAGGGGCCTGGTGTTTCCAACCCTTTCCAGGCAATGGCAGGCACTTTCAACCTGCACATACTGGACTGTTGAATGCCTGTGTATCTGCCCCCATCACCCAGTAGGATAGGTGGAAGCTTATGTTTCCTCAGCCTCTCCAGGAAGCAAGAGGCACTTCTGGCCTGAAAAAAACTGGACTATTGTATATATATATTGTATATATATATGGATCTACCCCAAGGCCCAATAAGATAGGAGGGGTCTGGTTTCTCCACAGCTTCTCCAGGCAATGGCAGGTACTTTCAGCCTACAGGGACTGAACTGTTGGGCGCCTGTAGATTCAAACCCATGTCTAATAAGATAGGAGGGGACTGATGTTTCCTCTGCCTCTTGGGGCAATGTCAGGTACTCTTGGCCTAAAGCGCCTGAATTGTTAGGTGTTCATGGATCCACCCATTTCACCCAATGGATAGGAGGGAGCTGGTGTTTTCTCAGCCACTCCAGGCAACAGTGGGTACTTTTGGTCTACAGGGACTGAACTGTTGGGGGCAAGTGTTTCCTTTCTCACTCCCTAAAGGGCAGAAGAGACAGTACTTCCTGAGCCTCTCAGGGCATCTGCATGTACACTTGGGCCACAAAGATAAGATTGTTGGACACTCTAGAGGGTCCTTCCCTACCCCCAATGAGGTGGGAGATGGTGCTAAATCAGTTTACCTAGGTAATTGTGGTCATTTTGGACCCACACAGCATAGATTGTTGCCCACAACTGCACCTCAATCTCTGCCCCAGGTAGGGGAGGAAGGGATGTGAAGCTTCCTCAGTCTATCTGGGCAACTACAGACAGTCTTGTACTGCACAACTTGGATTATCACACATAGCTGCATTTCTGTCACAAGCAGAGGAGAAAAGTGGGAGAAGCTTCAACAAATCCTGGGGCTGTGTTAACAGTTTCAGCTGCCATAGCTTACAGTACCAACTATATCCTTGGCTCCTACTACACAACCAGCAAGGGAGAAAAGTCATGAAAGCCCTAAACTAAAGGAGAAACTGCACCCATAATAAATACAATTAGAAAGCCAAATGCAAAGACACCAAGAAAAAATTGCAATCCATAACAAGAAACATGAAGATCTGACCCATTTGAAGGAACAAGATAAGCCTGCAGATAACATAAAGGAGTTGAGACAACTAATCAAAGATGTTCAAGCAAATCTCCTTAATAAATTCAATGATATGGCTAAAGAGATTAAAGATATTAAGAAGACACTGGGAGAACACCAAGAGGAATTTGAAAGCATACATAAAAAATAGAAATCTTTTGGGAATGAAAGGTGCAATAAATGAAATTTAAAATACACTGGAGGCATATAACAGCAGATTTGAGGAGGCAGAAGAAAGGATCGGTGAGCTTGAAGAAATGGCTTCTGTAAGCGAGCATACAAAAGAACAGATGAAACAAAGAAAGGAAAAAATTGAACAGGGCCTCAGAGAAACAATGACAGCAAGAAATGTACAAACCTATGTGTCATGGGTGTCCCAGAAGGAGAAGAGAAGGGAAAAGTGTTGGAAGGAATATTTGAAGAAATATTGGTAGAAAATTCCCCAACCCTACTGAAGGACATAGATATCTGTGTCCAAGTAGCACATCATACTCCCACCCAAATAAATCTGAATAGTCCAACTCTGAGACACTTACTGATCAGAATTTCAAAAGCCAAAGATAAGGAGAGAATTCTGAGAGCAGCAAGAGAAAAGCAATAAAGGATACCCAATAAGATTAAGTGCAAATTTCTCATCAGAGACCATGAAAGCAAGATGTCAGTGGTCTGATATATTTAAGATGCTGCAAGAGAAAAACTGCCAGCCAAGAATTTTATATCCAGTGAGATTATCTTTAGAAAATGAAAGTGAGTTTAAAATATTCACAGATAAACAGAAACTGAAAGACTTCATAGCAAAAAGACCAGCATTGCAGGAAACACTAAAGGGAGTATTACAGCCTGAAAAGTAAAGACAGGACAAAGAAGCTTGGAATAGAGTCTACAAATGGTGATTGTATCAGAAACAGTAATTAAAAGTGTCAAAAAAGTGGTGAAAATAAAATGACAGATAAAACCCAAAAGTCAAAATGGATGAAATAAGAACTGCCTTTACAATAATAACATTGAATGTTAATGAATTAAACTCCTCAATCAAAAGACACAGACTGGTAGAATGGATAAGAAAACATGGTACATCTGTAGGTTGTAGCAAGAGTGTTAACTTCGACCCAAGGATACCAATAGATTGAAACAGAAAGGTTGGAAAAATATATTTCACTCATGGAGTAACAAAAACAAACAAACAAGCAAACAAACAACAACAAAAAAAAACTGGGATAACTATACCTATATCAGAAGAAATTCTTTAAAAGCAAAACTGTTAACACAGACAAGGAAAAACATTACATATTAATAAAAGAGATGATTCAGCAGGAAGAAATAACAATCAGAAATGTATATACACCTAAGTAGGATGCCCCAAGATACATTAAGCAAACACTGGAAAACTGAAGGGAGAAATAGACATCTTTACAATAATGGTTAGAGACTTCAATACAACACTCTCAGCACTGGATAGAACATCTGGGCAGAGGATCAATAAAGAAACAGAGAAATTGAATAAAATGAGGAATGGACTAAACCTAATAGACATACACACAACATTGGGCCCCAAAACAGCAGGATAGATATTCTTTTCAAGTGCTTATGGATCTTTCTCCATGATAGACCATATGATGGGTTACAAAGCTGATATCAATAAATTCAACAAGATTGAAATTATGCAAAGCACTTTTTCTTATGATAATAGTATCAAGTTGGAAATCAGCAAGAGGCAGAAACACAGAAAATTCACATATATATGGAGATCAAATAAAGAAACTCTTAAATAATCAGTGGATCAAAGAAGAAATTTCAAGAGACAACAATAATTATCTTGAGATGAATGATAATGAGAACACAACATATCAGGACCTATGGGGTGCAGCAAAGGCAGTACAGAAAGGTAAGTTTATAGCCCTCAATGATTACATTAAAAAAGAAGAAACAACTAAAATCAACAACCTAACTACATAACTGGAGTAAACAGGAAAAAAAACAACAACAGCAAACAATTCCCAAAATGAGGAGAAGGAATGAAATAAGAAAGACCACAGCAGAAATAAATGCAATTGAGACCAAAAAATAAATAAAAAATAAGAGAGAATTAACTATACCAAATGTTGGTTATTCAATAAGATTAACAAAATTGACAAACCCTTATCTAGACTGACTAAAAAATGGGAGAAGATGCAAACAATTTAAATAAAAAATGAAAATAGGAACATTATTACTGATCTCACAGAAATATGAGAGATCATAAAGGGATATTATGAACAACTTTATGCCACAAAACTAGACAATGGAGAAGAAATGGAAAAATTCCTAGGAACATACAAGCAGCCTATACTGACCCAATAAGAAATAGAAGACCTCAATGAACAAATCACAAGTAAAGAGTTTAAAACAGTTTCCAACAGCTGCGCAAAATGAAAATCCTTGGACCATATGGTTTCACAGGTGAATTCTACCAAGCATTCAAAGATTTAATACTAATATTAATCAAGCTCCTCCAAAAAACTGAACAAAAAGGAATACCACCAGACTCATTCTATGGAGTCAATATCAATGTAATACAAAAGCCAGACAAAAATGTTGTGAAAAAGAAAATTACAGAATCATTTCTCTAATAAATATGGATGCAAAAACGCTCAATAAAATATTTCAAATTAAATCCAACAACATATTAAAAGAATTATTCATCATGATCAAGTAGTTTTTATACCAGGCATGCTGGGGTGGTTCAGCACAAGAAAATCATTCAGCCAAAAAACACCACATAAATAAATCAAAGAAGAAAAATAAAATGATCTTATTGATTGATGCAGATAAGGCATTTGAAAAAAATAATACAAAAGATAGGAACTGAAAGAAAGTTTCTGAACATGATAAAAGCCATATATGAAAAACCCACAGCTAACATTTTACTCAATGGTGAAAGACTGAAAGTTTGTCAATTGAGATCAGGGACAAGACAAGGAAGTCCACTGTCACCACTGTTCTTCATTAAAGTTTATAGCTAGAGCAATCAGTGAAGAAAAAGAAATAAAGGCATCCAAATAGGAAAGGAAGTAGTAAAACATTCACAGTTTGCAGATGATATGATCCTATATCTAGAAAGTCCTGAAAAATCTACAGCAAAGCTGCTAGAGCTAATAAACAATTTCAGTAGAGTGTCAGGATACAAGATCAATATGCAGAAATTAGTGGTGTTTCTATACAATTGTAATGCACAATATGAGGAGGAAGTCAGAAAAAAATTCCACTTATAATGGCAACTAGAATTTCAGAAAAATAAAAAAAACACAATAGCAACTAAAAGAATCACATATTTAGGAATAAAATTAACCAATGATTTAAAGACCTTGTATTCCAAAAACTACAATGCATTGCTGAAAGAAATAAAAAGACCTAAATAATTGGAAGAACATTCCATGCTCATGAATTAGAAGACTAAATATCATTAAGATGTCAATTCTTACCAAATTGATATAAAAATTCAAGGCAATCCCAATAAAAATTCCACCAGCATTTTTTAAACAAATAGAAAACACAATTACTAAATTACTTGGAAGGGCAAGTGGCCCCGAATAGCCAGAGACATCTTTAAAAGGAAGTGAAGTTGGAGGACTGTCACTTCCAGACTTCAAATCATATTACCTAGGTACAGTGGTAAAAACAGCATGATAGTCACAGACACATAGACATTTGAAACCAAATTGATGGTTCAGAAACAGACCCTCACATCTGTGGCCAAGTGATTTTTGACAAGCCTGTCTAATCGACCCAGCTGGGACGAAAAGTCTATTCAATAAATGGTTCTGGGAGAACTGGATAGCCAGAGCCAAAAGAAAGAAAGAAGACCCCTATCTCACACCTTATACAAAAATGAACTCAAAATGGATCAAAGACATAAATATAAAAGCAAGAAATGTAAAGCTCTTAGAAGAAAATGTAGGGAAACATTTTCAATTCCTGGTGGTAGGTGGTGGATTCTTAAACCTTACACTGAAAGCATGAGTAATGAAAAAAAAAAAAACACGGATAAATGAAACCTCCTTAAACTTAAACATTTCTGTGATTCAAAGGACTTCATCAAAAAGGTGAAAAGACAGCCCACTAAATGGCAGAAAATACTTGAAAACTACATATTCAATAAGGGTTTGATTTCCATTCTATATAAAGAGATCATACAACTGAGCAATAAAAAAGCAACCTATCCAATTTAAAAATCCACAAAAGATTTAAATAGACATTTCTCCAAAAAGGAAATACAAGTAGCCAAAAAGCCATGAAATACAAGTCACCAAAAACACGTGAAAATATGCTCCACAACACTAACTATTAGGGAAATGCAAATCAAAACAATAATGAGATATCATCTAACACCACATAGAATGGTCATTACTAAAAAAAACTGGAGAGGATGTGGTGGGATTGTAAAATGGTGCAGCCTATGTGGAAGACAATTTGGCGGTTCCTCAGAAGCTAAACTTAGAACTGCCATATTATCCAGCAATTGCTCTACTAGGAATACATCCAGAAGAACTCAAAACTATGACATGAAGAGACATATGCACACCATTCAGAGATTTATTATTCTCAATTGCAAAAAGACAGCAACAACCCAAGTGACCAGCAACCAGTGAATGGATAAACAAAGTGTGGAATATACATACAATGGAATACTAGGCTGCAGTAAGAAAAATGAATTTGGGATACATATGATAACATGGATGAACCTTGAAGACATTATGCTAAGGAAAGTAAGCCAGATACAAAAGGACAAATATTGCAGGGTCTCATTAATATGAACGAAATGTGAAGAATAAATGCATGGAGATAAAACCTAGAGTATAGGTTATTAGAAGATAAGAGGATGGTTGAGAAGATCTACTGATGCTTAATATATGCAGACATTTTAATTAACTTGACTGAACAAGTGTGGAAATGGGTAGAGTTGATGGTAACACATTATAGTGAGTAGCAGCTGGTTTATTAATGCGATTGTGGCTGAAAAAAGGTCATCTAGAGAAGCAAATGTCAAATGAAAGAAAGCTGGAGAATAATTTAGGGATTGAATAACACAGTGAACCCAGAGGTGGATGAGAATTGTGGTTGATGGTACAGATAGAATTATATCCTTCTGTGAGCGAGAGCTGATATTTATCACTACTGTAGCATGGTAGGAATGTGGAGAATCATGGGCAAAATACAACTGGTGTGACCTATAGATTGTGGTTAATATCAATACAATAATTTTCTTGCATCAGTGTCAAAGATGTACTATGTTGTTAATGGGGGATTATGGAAAAAGTGTGCCAAATGTACACTATGAATCTTGGTTAGTGGTAATAGTCTGATGATATTATCTCATAATTTGTAACAAATGTTCACATGGTGTGGTGTATTGGTGAATGGGTGTTGTATCAGAATTCTACACATGTGCATGATTGTTTTGTACATTCACAACCTGTAATAAAAAATATTTTTAAAAATTAGGGTTTGTTGGGGGAAAAATACACAAAATGTAAGATAAGGGCTATAGTTAATGGTAATATTTTGATGATTCTCTTGCATGGTTTGTAATAAATGTTTCAAAACAATGTAAGGTATTGGTTGAGGGGTGATGTATGGGACCCCTGTATGATGTTATGCATGTTTATTTTGTAAGTTCACAACCTTTACTATATACTTATAGTTTATGCATGTTCATGTATAAATAATATTCTTCAATAAATAATATATTTAAAAAACATAATTGACCAAGAAGTGGATGTGCCTCAACCAGTTGGAAACCTGCCTACCACTTGGGAGGTCCCAGCTACGGGACCCTGTGTCTCCTAAAAGGAGATGAACAGATGCTAGCACCACTGCAATGGGCTAGATCCTGCCCCTGCCACAATGAGCTAGATACCACACTGGCCAAAATGAGCAGATGCCACATGTCATTAGTTGCCGTTGCCCTTGGGCCCTCACTGTGGCTCAGGCCATAGGGCATTTGCCTCTCATGTGGGAGGTACCAAGTTCAGTTTCCAGTTCTTCCTGGAAAAGGCAAGCAAATGATGAGCAGACAGACAAGAGAACCATCTGGGGAGGGAGGATAAATAAACTAAGTAAATAAAAAAATAATAAATTACCATTAAATTTCAAAAACATCAAAGTTAAGCAAAATAAGGAAAGATTGATAATCTATCACTGATTTGAGTACAGTAAGGAAACATGATCAAAAAAGTCAAAAGAGAATAATGGATTGTGTCTTATAATTGGATTTTGTAACTGGATCCTTGATTGTAAGATAAACAGGACATTAGTGGAAACCTGG
Organism: Cabassous unicinctus; assembly: GCA_029593785.1. NCBI lineage: Eukaryota > Metazoa > Chordata > Mammalia > Cingulata > Chlamyphoridae > Cabassous > Cabassous unicinctus. The sequence goes on along the minus strand of JAQZBX010001817.1, from coordinate 11,676 downwards.
GAAAAAATCAAGTCTCTAGTTTAGTTAAATACAAAAGTCTTAAATCAAACTTAAGATATGAAACTACCAGAATCCAGATAAAACATATGAGATGGTTATTGGCATTTTGGACATTTCAGAATAAGATATTAGAAGAAATATTGGAGACCTAGTCATATTTACTATGCAAATTGAAACACATGAAATGAAAAAGAAAAAAAGAATAAGGTTTAAGAAAATTTAAAGCACCTTTAAGTATATATAACCATATCCCCCAAATGAGAGGAATAAGGAGGAGAAGCTGACATAAATTTGAAAAAATAATGAACAAATCTTTATAAATCCCGTGTATTTGATAAAAATTATAAAACCCACAGTTCTAAGAGGATCATATCACAAACACAATAACCATGAAGGACAATATTGAAAGGTGCATGATACCCAAATTAATTACAACCAGTGATAAAAAGAAAATCTTAAAAGCAGCCAGAGAAAAATATATTATAATGAAACATCTTTATAAAACAGACTGTTTATAAAAAATAAGAAAAATGTTTTGTGGAATTTATAATGTATGTATAATTAAAATACGTGATAAAAATAGCAAAAGAGCTCTATAATATAAATGGAAATCTATTATTGAAAGATACATATACTACACATGAATTTTTATATCACTTGGAAAAACATTGTGACACATATATTATGTATGTAGTTATTCATAAAACAACCCATAAAATAGAAATAAAGAAACCATTGTAATTGTTTGTGAGAAGATCAATGAATCAAAACGTATATATCTACTGAGTATGAAAAAATATACAATTACTAACATGAACAAAAAGCAAAATATTATTATAGATTCTAAAAATATTAAAAGAATTAGAGTGAAAATTATGTCTACATTTGTGTCTATAAATCTGACAGCAGATGAAAAGGACACATTCTTGAATGACATAATCTACTTCAGGAAAAGATCAAGTTCTCTCAATTAGTGTATAAACTCAACATCCCTATATGAAAGAAAACTAATATGTGTGTTTATTAGTCATGATTCTCTAAGGAAACAGAAGTGAAAGGATATATATTTGTATATATTATGTAAATATTATGAGGTTTTTATAAGAATTCACTCATATGACTGTGGAGATTGGAAAGCCCAAATTTCATAAGGTAGGCCACAAGCCAGGTAAGCCTATGAAAGTTTTTGACTGGCTGAATCAGAAAAGGGAAATATCCCTTCTGATTGCTTAAATAATCACTTCTCCTTTTAAATCCTACTACTGATTACATGAGCTTTCTTTTATTGTTGAAGATAATAACCTCAATTGTTTGCATATGTAATCAGCTATAGATGCAATCAAATTTCTGATTTAAATCCACAAATTATCCTCACAGTAACTATCAGGGAAGTGCCTGCTTGACCAAACAGCTAGACAGCATAACCTAGTCAATTTAACACATGAATTTAACCATTGCAGTAAGTAACCAAATACTTTCCCACAAAGAAATCTTCAGTCCCAGATGATTTCAATGTTGAAATCTATGAAATATTTAAGGAAACATGCCATCTGATCAACAGAAAGTATTTCAAAAAATTGAAGAAGTAAGGAGACTTCCCAAAGCATTCTTTGAGGCTAGCATTAACCTGCTACCAAACCAGATAAAGACATGGAAAGAAATAAACAGGAAATGAAAATAAACTAAATACAAATACAAAGAAATCACAATTACAGACCAATATATTTTATTGTATTAGTCAGCCAAATGGGTACTGATGCAAAATACCAGAAATCTGTTGGCTTTTATAGAGAGTATTTATTTGGGGTAGAAGCTTACATTCACAAGGCCATAAAGAATAAGTTACTTCCCCCACCAAAGTCTGTTGCTACATGTTGGAGCAAGATGGCTGCTGCTTTCTGCAAGAGTTCAGCCTTCCTCTTCCTCTTCCTCCCAATGTTCATTGGTCCCAGGTTTTTCCAATCTCAGCCGTAGGCTAGCATAAAGCTCTTCTCTCTCCCCAGGACTTGTTTCTTTCCAGGATTCCTCAGCTGTTGGGGGCTCAGGTCTTTCAAATGCAAACTATCAGGTGAATGGCTCAGCTCTCTCACTGGGGCTCCAGGATGCAAAACTAAGCTATGTTCTCCTTCTCCATGTATTTACATCCCTGTCTTTGAATGAGCATCCATTTATATAGTCCAAAAAGGTGGTGGGGTGAGGACTCAAATTGAGTCACCCTTAGGACACGGTCACATAAAATGCCTAGTCTTGATTTCATAAAGTAAAAGTGAAACATCTGAATCTAATGCAATCTAATATGCCCAGGGGAAAAGACTAGTTTACAAACACAATTCAATATCAATTATTGGAATTCTTAAACAATATCAAACTACCACACTTATAAATACAGAAAAATAATCATCATCAAAATAATAAGCAGGGGAATTCACCATGATATGAAAAGGTTACTCCATTATAGCCAAGTGTGTTTCATACTAGGAATGCAAGATCAGTTTATTATCGATAAATTAATTAATGTAGTAAATCATATTAATTGTATAAAGCACAAATCTAAATAGATGGTAACACATTTGCAAAATCCAACACCCTTTTTTGATTAAAAACAGTATGCAAACTGGGAGAAAAAGAAAGCTTTGTCAAACAGATAAAAAGCTTCTCTGAAAACACCAAAGCTAATATAAGATTCAGTGATGAGAGACAGAATGATTTCTCCCCTAACATCAGGGAACAAACCTGGGATATTTGTTTCAAAATTTACTGGAGGTTCTAGCCAGAGATACTGAGAAAAAAAAAGAAAGAAATATCTACTAGAAAATAGTGATAAAACTATCTCCTTTTAAACAAGATCTTGAATATAGAAAACCATAAGTAGCCCACAAATAAACTGTTAGAACTCAGTAAAGACACATGGTAAAAGATTAAAAAAATTATAATTGCTTTTCAATTCACTAAGAATAAATATAATGCTTATGAAATTAAAGAAAATAATCTATTTACAATTGAATAAGTCAAATGTTATACTAAGAAAACTACAAAACCTCACTAACAGAAATTTTATATTTTAATTTAAAAATGGAAAATGTATTGCAAATTCATGGATGGGAATTCATGATATTTTTTAGAAGGCAGCACTCAGATTGATCTACAGATTCAATGAAATCTTGATTAAAATTTCAATTATTTTTTGTAGAAATTCCCATGCTAATCCTTTAAATCAAATGGAAATTCAAGTAGCCCAGAATAGCTGAAATATTCTTGGGGAGAAATGCAAAATAGGAGGACACATTTCCATATTTCAAAATTTAGGGCAAAGTTGCAGTTATCAACTGTGATCCTGAGATAAGTAAAGACATATACACATCAATGCAATAATAATAAGACTACAGAAATATATGCATTAATAGTCAACTGATTTTTCAAAAGGGCACTGTATTAGGGCTCTCTTGGGAAACAGAATCAACAGGAGATACCCGTCAATAATATGAGATTTTAAAAGAGTCTCTCATGTAACCATGGGGATGCACAAGTCCAGGCTCCACATGCCAGCTGTAAACAAGTGGCTCCAATGAAAGTCCAACGAAGGGTCGTTGATGAGTTTCTGGGAGAAGTTGCCTGTCCAACGAAGAGCTGGGAAATTCTCTCTGAATGTTGAAATCACTTCCCCTTTTAAGCCATTCAACTGATTGGATAAAAGCGCCACCCATTGATCATGTAATCTCCCAGATTAATGCAGATGTAATCAGCCATCCATGCAGTAAATTTACTGGTGATTGAAGTCCATAAATGCTCTTGTATTACAATTAGCCCAGTGGTGTTGGAACAAACACCTGGACACAATTACCTGGTCAAGTTGACACATTAGCCTAACCATTACAGGCACTAAGGCAATTCAATAGGGACAGAATACTCTTTTCAAAAAATTGTCCTGGGAAAATTGAATATTCACATGCAAAGATAGAAGTTGAACTCTCACTTCACTATAAAAGTATTTGAAGAAAATATAGGAGTAAATTTTGTTACGTTTTGAATAGGCAATGGGTTTTACATATCACAGAAAATACACAAGTGAAAAAATAAATATAGATAAGTTAGACTTCATTAAAATTGATAATAAAAATTTGTACCTGAAGTAATCAAGAACATGGAATGACAACCTAGAAATGGGAGGAAATATTTTCAACTTAAACATCTAATAAGGGAAGTGGGTGTGGCTCAATGGATAGAGCTCCCATTTACCATATGGAAGGCCCTGGTTTTGCTTCCTGGGGCCTCCTTGTGAGGGTAGGCCTGCCGGCCCATGTGGTGTGGTAAGCTGATGCAGCAAGACCTCACAGCAGGAAGCAGGTGTGGCTCAATTGATAGAGCCCCTGTTTACCATGCGGGATGCCCCGGGTTCACTTCCCGGGGCCTCCGTGTGAGAGCAGGCTGGCCCGTGCTGCGTGGTTCGCTGATGCAGCAGGACCTCACAAAAAGGGGGAGATTAGCAGCCACAGAAGAAACACACAGCGAATGGACACAGTAAAATACAAGCAGCAAGGGGGGGGGATGAATAAATAAATAAATAAATAAATCTTTTAAAAAAATCTAATAAGGGATTGTATCTAATCTTTAAAGAAATATTACAGCTCAAATAATAAAAAGTAGAAATAACAATTAAAAATGGGCAGTGGATATGAATACAGATTTTTCCAAAGACCAAAGATAAACAAAAAGTACATGTAGGAATGCTGAACATCATTAGCCATCAGGTAAATTGGAATCCCAACCAAAGTGTAATTCAATTTTACACACACTAAGAAAACTATAATTAAAAACAAAACAAAACAACAAAAACAGGAATCGTTATAAGGATAAGTTGAAATTGTAACCTTTATATAAAAGGTGGTACTGAAAATTGGTTCACCGACTTTAGAAAACAGACAGAACCTAAAATGACTAAACAGAGTTACCAAATGAGAAAATAATTTCTCTCCTAGGTATTTATCTGAGAATTATGAAAACTTTTCTACAAGAAACCGGTATGGGTATGTACATTACAGCCTTAATCAAACTAGCCCCAAGTGGTAAGCAACGCAAATGGCTGTCACTCAATAAGTGAATAAATAAAAATCTATACCCATATAATGGATTAGTATCAGTCAAGAGACAAAGAGTGCTGAAACATACTAAAACTTTGGTGAAATTTGAAAACATGATGCAAAGTTAAAAAAGAGTCCTTTCACAAAACACCATTCTTCTGATAGGTCCATTTATTAGAACAGACAAATCCAGAATAATGCAAAGCAGAGTAATGGTTTCCTAGAGCTGTTTGGTTTCCTAGAGTTAAAGTTGGGAAAGTTGGGATTAATTAATAATGGGTCTGGGTAATTTTTGGATGGGGCAATGTTCTGAAATTGATTATGTGATGGCTAAACAGCTCTGGAACTACACTGAAAGTATAGAATTTTCATTTTAAATGGATGAATTAAACAATATTTTGATTTACATCTCAATAAAGCTTTTAAAAATGAAAAATAAATATGGTAATATCAATAAAAATACATTCAAGAACTAAAAAGTAATCTATGGGGTGATAGGCCTTCAAATGTTCAATTGCCCATCAACAGGTCACCACTGGCTATTAACAATATACTCAACAAACTGTATCTCTATATTCCTGCTTTCTTACCTCCTAAACAAATATCAGTAAAGGCCTAAATAACAGTTTGTATTTAGAAGATATTTCCATTGCACTTTAGGCAGCAATTAACTTTAAGGGGATCAAGGACCTAAACATAAGGATTAAATCCATATTACTCAAAGAAAATATTCATAATCTTGGCTACAATGGTGATTTCTTGATAAGACACCAAAAATTGTGGGCAACTAAAGAAAAATAGATGAAATGGACTTCATCAAAACTAAGGGTTTTACAGCATGACATGAGAATAAATATAGACAGATTGACCAATGGTACAAAATCAAAAACTCAGAAATAGACCCTCACATCTATGGTCAAGCAATTTTTATCTAGACTTCCAAGCCACCAATTTGGAATAAAACAGTTTATTCAACAAATGGTGCAGGAAAACTGGATATCCAGAACCCAAATAATGAAAAAGGACCCCTATCTCACACCTTATACAAAAATTAACTTGAAACAGATCAAGGACCTAAATATAAAAGCTACAACATTAAAGAAACAAGAAGAAAATTTAGGAAAAATATTCAAGATCTTGTGTTAGGTGATAGTTTCTTAAATGTTACAACCAAAGCACAAACAATGAAAGGAAAAAGAGATAAATGGGGCCCCCTCAAAATTAAACACTATTTTTTCTTCAAAAGACCTTGTGATAAACATAAAACCTCAGCTTACACAATATAAATACATTTGAAAAACACATATCTGGTAAGGGTTTGATATCAATATTATATAAAGAGATCATCCAATTCTTTGATAAAAAGACAAGAAACTCAACTTAAAATTGGACAGAAGATTTGAATAGACATTTTGCCAAAAATACAAATGGCCAAAAAGAACATGAAAAAAATGTTCAACACCATTAGGTATTAGAGAAATGCAGATCAAAACTTCAATGAGAAGCCATTTCACATCTAACAGAATGGTCATTATGAAAAAAATAAAAACAGAAAAGTACAATGGATATGGAGAAACAGGAGCATTCCTTCACTGCTGTTGGAAAATGTATAATGGTCCAACCTCTGTTAACAACAGTTCAGCAGCACATCAAGAATCTGAAAACAGAACTGCTGTATGATCCACCAATACAGTTTCTAGGAATATATTGAGAAGAACTGAAAACCACGTTACAAACTGATATTGGCATTATTCCCAATTGCTGAAATATGAAACAAGCCCCAGTTTACATTAACAAATGAATGGATAAACAAAATGTGGCATATACACACAATGGATTTCTGTTCAAATGTAAGAAAAAATGAAATCAGTAGGCATATGAAAACATGGATTAACCTAGAGAATATTATGTTGCATGAAATAAGCCAGACAAAAAGGACAAATACTGTGTGGTGTCACTAATATGAACTAAATATGATAAATAATCTCATGGAGGTAAACTCTAGAGTATAAGTTACTAATAAATAGTATGTGGGTGAGAATGGGATCTGATGCTCAATGTATGAAGCATTATTAATGTTTATTGTAAAAGTGTGGAAATGTATAGAGTTGATGGTAACACATTAAAGTGAAGAGAACTAAAACTGATGATTTATAAATGTGACTGTGGCTGAAAGGAGTAGTCTGTGAATATAAATACCAATTGAAAGGAAATTCTCGAATAATCTAGGGAATGTATAACAGTGATTTCAGTGATGGATGAAAATTGTGATTAATAGTATAAATATAAGTGTTATTTTAGAAAGTATAAAGAGTAATGTGATACACGGGAAAAATGCAACTAATATATCTTATGAATGATAGTTAACAGTAACATTATAATATTTTACAACAATGGCAAGAAGATATTATTTCAATTCAACAATGGGGGTCATAAGTAGTTACAGGAGTTTTCCTTTTCCTTTTTGAATAATGAAATGTCCTAAAATTGAGTGAGGTGATGACAACACAATTCTGTGATGAAAATGAAAGCCAGTGATTGTACACTTTGAATGACTTGTAAAAAGCATGGGACTGTATTACACAGGGAATCCAGTGGTGGAAGATGGGCTGTGGTTAACATGAGGACATTCTCTCATGAAAGATAACAAATATATAATACTAAATGAGGTTGTTAATAATTAGGTGGTATGGCAGTTTGAGATTATTTTATGAATCCCAAAAAAGATAAAGATTATTTTTGTAAACTACTCAATTCCTTTGGGTGTAATACCCTTTTAATTACATTAAATTCGGTTGAGGTGCCTTTGATTAGATCACTTGGTAAGGTCACTTCAGGATTTTGGATTGATTCAGGTTGAGTTTATGCCTCCTTTGCAGAGTCTGACATAAATCAACTCATGTGGACAGAGACAGAGGAAAAGGGAGCCAGCATATTTGATGCTGCAATATGAGAGAAAAGATTGCTTAACCATGAAGACCCCAAGAAGCTGGGCCCATGGATCAGCTACAGAGGAGAACAGCTCTGCCATATGGCTGATAGCTTAGAGCTAAAGTTGGGAAGTAATTGGAACAACTAATACTGATATAGGAGGCCCAGAAAGAGACAAGCTCTATCCTTGGTTGTTCAAAGGTGAGCTACAAGAGATGGTAGAATCTGGAGGAGAATGCAGAGATCTCCACAGAGATTTGCAGATATCTTGCTTCAACATATGGCAGCTGAGTTAGGTGAGAAAGTACCTCTTGTGGTGCCTTGACTTGGACTTTTAATGGCCTTGGAAATGTAAGCTTTTACCCCTTTATGAAAACAAACACACTTCTGATGCTTTGCATTAGCAGCCCTTTAGGAAACTAAAATAGGTGGGTTGGGGGAAAAATACACCAAGTATAAGATATGGACTATAATTAATAGTCATATTTTTAATACACAATTAAGATTTTTTTATATATTTTAATGTGTTTTTGGAATTCAGAGGGTGGAGTGTGGTGGTATGATACTATTGAAGAATTCCAAAAAGAAATATTGATTGTGTTTGTAAACTGGTATTTTCCTCTGGCATGATACCCTTTAATTATATTAAATTCAGAGGTTTCAATTTTACTTGATTAAATTAAGATTAGGGCTTTGATTGGGCCATGTCAGTAAGATGTTGAGTACCCACACCTTTGGAGGGCAGAGACTCAAACAGTAAATGATAAGGCAGAGGAGAGAGCTTATTTTTGATGTTGGAGCCCTAGGGATAGAGCCAAGCTGTTCACCTGAGAGCTTACAGCTAGCCTTGTGGAGACAGCAGAGCAGCTGAACCCAGAAAAAATGAGCCCCTGGAAGAGAGACTAGCCTTATGCCAGCATACAGCTGAGATAAGAAGCTGGGACAAGGAGCCTTAAGAGGAAAAGGAAAGCTTAATGAAGCCTTGCAGAGACCAGCAGCCAACTTGCTCCAAAACTTGGGAACAGACTTTGGTGAGGGAAGTAATACACTTTTTATGGCTTTTTTACTGTAAGTTTCTACCCCAAATAAATACTCTATAAAATCTAATAGATTTCAGGTACTTTTCATCAGCATCTCTTTGGCTGAATAAGACAATATATTTTTTATTAGAGAAATTATGAATTTACAAAACAATAATGCACAATGTGCAGAATTCCCACACACCCCTCCACCAAGACATTATATTGTTGTGGTATATATGGTAAATATTATGAGAGAACACCATCAGACTATAACCACTAACTATGGTCTATAGCTTAAATTTGGTATGTTTTTTCCATACCCACTATTATTAACACAGAATCTTCTTTGACATTGATGCAGCAATATTACAATGTTGCTGTTAACTACAGTCCATAAGTTTAGTAGTTATATTATGTCTTTGCTTTTTCATAGTTTATAACAAATGTTTCACAACAATGTAAGGTGTTGATGGTGGGGAGATGTATGGGATCCTTGCATAATGGTATATATGTTAGTTTTGCAATTTCAAAAATTTTACTACAAACTTATTTTTTTATGTATGTTTGTGTATGAATGATATACTTCAATAAAATTTTATTTAAAAAATTAAAGCATTTTTAAATCTAAGGACAATATCAGTAAAGTGAAAAGACAACCTATAGAATATGAGAAAATAAATTACTTCATCTCTGATAGGGTTCTAATATCCATAATGTATAAAGAACTGCTACAGCTCAACAACAAAAAGACAAATAATGCAATTAAAAATGGCAAAATACCTGAACAGGCATTTCTCCAAAATAGATATACAAATCGTCAATAAGCACATGGAAAGATTCTCAACATCACTGGACATCAAGGGAATGCAAATCAAAACCACAATTGAGATATCACTTCACACCTTCTAAGATGGCTATTTCTGAAGAAAAAAAAAAAAAAGAACTGAAAATAGTGTTGGCAAACGTGGAAAAATTGGAACACTTTCACATTGTTAGTGACATTGTAAAATGGTGCATCCACTGTGTAAATGAGTTTTATACTCCCAATGAAAGTCAAAAATGTAAATAACATATGACCTGGCAACACCACTTTCTGGTATATACACAAAAAATTTTACAGCAAGGTCTCACATAGATATTTGCACACAAATATTATATCAGTACTATTCATGATAAACAGCAAGTGGAAGAAACCCAAGTATCTATCAACAAATAATAGAAAACCAAAATGTTGTACAGATACACAGTGGAATACTATTGAACTGTAAATACAATGCATTTCTGACCCTCTGAAACATAAATGAACTTTGTAGAAATCGTGTTGAGTGAAATAAGCCAGTGACAAAAAAGGTAAAATTTATATGATCTTGCTTATGTGAAAATTCATGACTATATTATAGAGAAAGATGTTAGATCATAGGTTACCAGGGGTAACAAAGAGGGTGTGGTACAGGGAGTTCTGCTTTAATGTGTTCATAGTTTCTCTTTGAGGTGATGAAAAAGTTGGGGTAATGAATGTTGGCAATGGTAATACAGTATTGTCAATGTAATTAGTTTCCACTGAATTGTTCACTTGAAAATGAATTAATGGGAAATTTTGTGTTGTGTGTATGTTACTATGATTTTTTAAAAATATAAAAACCTGAAGAAGTTAAGTAATTCCCATTTCCTCAATCTATATGTCCAAAGATACAGACATATCATATTAAAGGAAAGAGAAGTTTTATCTTACAATGTGTTTTTATTAACCAGGTGTAGTTTGTATGAGCACAGTATTGAGTTTTGCCTCTTTAGTTGTTTCTCTAAAAATGGATTTATTGATAAAAATATATAGACTTCTCTATACTTTCAAAGGAACTTTTGGACTGCTTAAGATCCATTAAAACCTGTGGTCTTTATTAATTGTCTGTTTTAGCAAATAACATGTATTGCTTCTGTATCTACATATATATCAGAATAGAATATTTATGAAACACAATGGTGATTTTTTCATGTAAGTTTATGTTATAATTGCTTATTTTTACATTTTTTAAAATTTTTTTGAAAGATACTTAGGTTACATAAATGTTACACAAAAAAATATAGGGATTTCCATATGCCTCAATTCCCACACCTCCCACAACCTCCCACATAAACATCCTTCATTAGGGTGGCACATTAATTGCAATTGGTAAACATATCCTGGGGCTTTGCCATTAGCCATGGATCCTAATTCATATTATAGTCTAAACTCTCTCCCACACAGTTCTGCATGTTATGTGATGATATAAAATGGTTTATATCAGAAGAATGTAAATCCTGCTGTATTTCGGTGGAGTGTTCTGTATATGTCTATTAAGTCCAGGTCCTCTAATGTATTGTTGAGAGCCTTTATTTCTTTAGTGATTCTTTGTCTAGATGTTCTGTCTAGTGATGATTTTTGGGACTTTGGGGGTTGTCCTGAGTGGCAAAGCGGTGACGGATGTAGGCCATTTTCCATGAGAATATACCATGCAGAACTGTGTGGGAGAGAGTGTGGTCTGTGATGTGAACTGTGGTCTATGCTCGGTGGCAAGGCCCCAGGATGTATATATCCATTGCGGGTGTTGTACCACATGGATGAGGAATGGTGGTGTGGGATGCTGTTGGAGGTGTGGGTGGTGGGG
>JAQZBX010001816.1:48461-78336 GCA_029593785.1 Cabassous unicinctus | reverse complement strand
TTTTTTTTTTTTTTAAAGATTTATTTATTTAATTTATTTATCCCCCACTTGCTGCTTGTGTTGCTGTGTCCATTCGCTGCGTGTCTTCTCTGTGTCTGCTTATCTCCCCCTTGCTGTGAGGTCTTGCCGCATCAGCCCACGGCGCCTCGCGAGCTGGCCTGCCCTCACAAGGAGGCCCTGGGAAGCGAACCCGGGGCCTCCCATATGGTAAACTGGGGCTCTATCCACTGAGCCACACCCGCTTCCCCTATTGTGAGCATTTAAAACTCTAAAAATTTCCTCTAAGCCCTGTTTCAATGGCATGTCATAAATTTTTTATGGCTGTTTTGCATGTCTCGTAATTAAAAATTTTTTAATTGGAAAATTTATGGGTTTACAGAAAACTCATGGAGAATTACAGAATTCCCGTATATCAGTCTTTACACTCACTGCTTTTCCTATTATTAACAACGTGTATCCGTGTGATGCCTTTGTTACAATTGATTAAACAATATTGTTATAATTATACTATTAACTATGCTCCATGGTTTACATTAGGGTTCACTGCTTGTGTTGTACAGTCCTATGGTTTTTAAAAAGTTTTTTTCATTCTGTTAACACATGTGCAATAACAGCTATGTATGGCAGGGGAAGCATAGAGACATTGAGAGGTGATTAGTTAATTTTTGTATATGGTGTGAGGTAAGGGTCCACTTTCATTCTTTCGTATATGTATGGCTAGTTTTCCTAGCACTATTTATTGAAGTGACTTTTCTTTCCCTTTCGAGTGGACTTGGCACCCTTGTCAAAAATCAATTGGCTGTAGATGTGAGGGTTTGTTTCTGAACTCTCAATTCTAATCCCTGTGCCAGGACCACATTGTTTTGATTACCATATCTTGTAATAAGCTTTAATATCAGCAAGTGAGAGTCCTCTATCTTCAATTTTCTTTTTCAAGGTGGTTTTGACTATTTAAGTCCCCTTAGGCTTCTCTCTATATATTTTAAGCTTTATATGAGTTTTTATTTTGTTCTTGCAACAAAACAACAATTTCATATATATATTTGATGAATGGCTTTTCAAGTTCTGCAAAGAAGGCTTTTGGAATTTTGATTGGGATTACATTGAATATTTAAATCACTTTGTGTAGAATTGACATCTTTACAATATTTAGCCTTCCAGGCCATTAACACAGAATGTCCTTCCATTTATTTGGGCCTTCTTTGATTTCCTTCAGCAATATTTTGTAGTTTTCCTTGTATACGTCTTTTATCGATGGTTAAATTTATTCCTAGATATTACATTCTTTTAGTTGCTATTGTAAATGGAATCTATACAGATTGTTCATTAATACTGTATAGAAATACTGATGATTTTTGCATTTTGATCTTGTGAAATGGGGATGATAATTTTCTATATATACTTTGTGGCTTATTTTACAGACATGTATGATAATAAATGTGCATAAATAAATGGTACACATGCAGTGTACTATTTTCAAATTGATGGAAATGATATCTTACAGTCCAGATTTTCTTTGCTTTTAAATTTTTGGTTTAGGGTATTTGGTGTTAAATAGTAACTGTACTGCTGGATCACTACTTTGTTTCTTAAAAATCTTAAATTTTTGACTTTAAAGATCAAATTACTAAAGGACTACTATTCAGAAATAATGTTTCTTGTAGGGCTTATCTACAAGAGTGAAAAAGTAGATGGATATGGGATGTTTTGGCTGTTATGATGGTGAAAAGGAAAGAGCTACTGAAAGAGGTGTATATCTATGATAGCAAATGGTCTTTTTCGTCTTTTGATTAAACTTCATTTAAAAAGGAATTAATTTTTCCTATTTCCAAAAATGGCATGATCATATAAATTCAAACAATAAATAAATACATAATTTAGAAAATGTAAGATCCATGCCCTCCAGAGAAAAAACACTCTAATTTAACCAGTTTTCCTTTTTGACAATGGTGTAAGGCATGTTGACCCTAATGTTGAAACTGCTCCTTAGTAAATGAATGGGGCTAAATGTAAACAAATCTATTTTATTTTGAGTAATCACTATATTGTCACTCTGTTTATTGCTGTGAAACCATTGATCTTAAGAAGTCTCCGTGGAAATTTTCTTAGCAGTTCTGTTTCCACACAGAAACAAGCAAAAATGTGGTAGGGATATCTGTATATGTATGTGCGTGTGTGTGTGTGTGTGTGTGTGTGTGTGTGTGTGTGTGTAAGATTTCTGTTTGCTTTGTTTGAAATTGATAGGAGGTGGCACTATTTGTCAATTGATGTACCTTGAGTGTTGTTTCTTCATAATGACAGCACACAGAAGTCTGTCTACATTACAACCATAATGGTTGTGGAATAATTTGACTCTTTTCCTTAGCTTTCCTTCAACTCTTATAATTGCATCCCATTGAGCCTATATAACATTAAAAACAAAGGGGCGGGGGATGCTAGGAAAAAACTATTGAATAAAATAACCTACAAAAGCTTATTAAAATAGGCTTAAAATTTTATTAAAAGGTCTGCTGATGATAAGACATTGCACTGTGTTAATAACTGTGGCTTTAGAGAGCTTTGTCTTCAGAGGCAGCTCAAGGTTGGAGCCATGTGGTTTAGAGCCCACTAGATGAGTGGCTTTCAAAGCTTCATTGGACCTCTGTCCATACTCATGATTTGAGATGGAAGTTAGCATATCTTCATCAACCTTCTTGGATTCTTCTGCATTCATATTAGCATTTTCATTTTATATTAGGTGGGTAATTTTATATATCCTCCTCTTCTCCCCTGAGGAGAATGGGTATCTTTTGGCATATATATCAATATAGGTCCCAGTAGTTTATGTAGTAAAGTAAAATACAAATTAGTGGAGTATAATAATCCAAAAAAGCTATAACACTTTTAACTGGAATATGATATAATTCTTTGTAGACTAGTTGTTTTGGTTGTATTTTTAGATTCAAGTATTTAGTTTTTGAGCATTGTCTCTGAGCTTAAAATAAATAAGCTGTTAGTCTTTAGAATGTAAACTGTTATTATTGTTTTCACATTTGAGTTCATACAGAAATTATATAACACATAGCACTGTCAAACATTCATACCATAGACTTGTTGTATATATACCATGTTTATTGGCTATCATTTAAGCAGAAAGCATATCTTGAAAACAAATTAATTAAAAATTAAATCATGTGGGAGCAGATGTGGCTCAAGTGTTTTGAGCTCCTGCCTCCCACATGGGAGGTCCCGGGTTGAGTTCCCGGTGCCTTCTGAAAAAATGAAAACAAACAAGAAGCAAAACAAATAAAAAAAAAAAAACCCAGCAACTTAGGGAAGCTGATGTGGCTCATTGGTTTAATGCTGGCTTCCCTCATACGAGGTCCTGGTTCAATCCTTGGCCCCCGGTACCTTAAAAAAAAAAATTAAATGATGAATTAAAACTTAAATTATGCAAAACTAATAACCTACATTTCCAAGAGCAATAATTAATACACTACAATATATTCAGGAAAGATGCTAACATTTTAACATTTGTTTTATGGTAGAATTGCAATTTGCAGTGCATGCTGTTTTGGGACATTTATTTTGAAGAGTTCAGCATGTCTAAATTAAGGCATAATCAATAATGTAAGATTTGGAATGGTTATAAAATGTATCATAGATTAACATCTTTGATAATACAAACAGCCACCGAGGAAAAACAATCCAGTTGTTTTTCAGTCAGCACCAATATCATATCAGCATATTTGATTACATTTATTCATTGTAACATGTAGGTCAACAGTGTAGAAATGCATTTATTTGACAAAATCTTACAACCGTTTATTATTTGGTTTGAAAATACTTTATTCAGTTGCTCATGTATAATGGGTGTAGGATCACAATAATGACAGTTAGTAGGGTTTTGAACATCAGGAACTTTCTACAAATGAATATTAAGTAACAATAAGAACTCGTTGTCCTTATTGCTCCCTCCCTCCGTCCCTTCCTCCCGGGACCTCTTATATGGGAAGCCAGCACTCAACCACTGAGCCATAGCGGCTCCATTAACTAATCAAGTTTATTGATACATATTAATAAAACATAAATTCACCCAAAGTGTACAATGGTATTTGGTATAATCGCAAAGATCTTTTGAACTTAAGAAAATATGAGCCATTGTAATATATTCCATGTTATGATTTAACAAAAGCACACCCTTAAGTATATATTCCATTTTATATAAGTTGTTCATGCTAAACAGCTTAGCTGAGTTAGAGTGATTTGTTTCTTGCCTTATTATTCGTACCGTTGCCTTTATAATCTCATGACAGTCGTGATGCTTTTCTGCATGCTGCTTGCTTGTTTTAGACATAGCAATCTCTCATGACTGAAGGTGCCATTCATATAATTAAGGCAGTAAACAGATGTTCTAGGTCCCTCCATCTCTCAGTTTATCCTTCCAGTGAGCATTTACTATGTATCAGGTACTGTGTCAGCCTCTTTCCTAGGCATGAGACAGGGTGATGGGGAGTTGCAGGCCACCTCCTCTGACCAGCGAACAAGTTCCATATAAAAATAGTTCTGTAGAGGGCTTCCAGAGAGCTATCACCCTGCATCATGCTGGCACCCGTGCAGGGCCTCACTCCTCAGTGGAGGGGAGATCTTCCCTGGACACCCAAGTACTGTCAGCACAGCTGAGGGCCCCTCTGTAGCAATGTTGGGGGAAAGAGGAGGAGATTTTGCACTTTAAGAGAAGGATTGATGTTGATGGAGATGGGAAGGAGGCTTCCTCCACCCAAGATGGGCATGCTGGTCCCCATGCTGCGTCCTTTCCAGACTTCTCTGGAGGGAGGGCAAAGCCTGCAGAGCACCTGGCAGGGGACCTGCCCCCCCAACGCTGTCAGAAGTGGAAGCAAAATCCCCTCCCGGCTTGTACACAGAAGAGGAGCTGGAGCAGGTGCTCTCTAGATGCGGTGCTGGTGGGAGGGGTACTCCAAGGACAGAAGAATTGCTGCTGGCAGGATGAGGACTGAAGGTGCCTCTGCGAGCCTCAATCCCACATCACGGCTCATGCTCCCTTCTGAAAAGTGATTTTCTCTAACTTAATCAGAGGCAGACAACATCTGGTATTCCTTTCTTTGTCTTTTTACTCCCTCCCTTCTCTGGACATACGCTTAAATATAAGGTGAACAGATAAGCAAAGAGGCCTTCAGTAGATGTCGCTCATTATATGATCTTGGTGTTGTGCGGATTTTGGTTTTATCCTCATTATTATGAAAACTTTTTTTTGTCATGATGAAAATTTAATATATTATTAAAAAGAGGGTTGTGGGGTACTGATGTTCTTTAACTGAAGGAGGGTTGTACACTGAGAGCTCAGGGTAGATTTTTGGGAGCAGACTGATGATACATGAATGGTTTCTAAGGAGTTTCAGGGAGTTTTAAGTGTTAAAAATGTCTCCTGATACTCTTGTAGAGGTAAGTGGCTTCATTTGTTGGTAAAGGAGCAGAGAAAAAAATTCTGCTGCACTGTTTTAGGAAGGTACAAAGGGATAGAGGGAGCTGCTCTAGTCAGTGTTTTACAAGGAAGGGGTTGTTGCCCAGTATTCTGGTTTTGGTCCTAATTTGCTGGATTGGGCCAACCTAATTTGGCAGTTGCCTATTGTCATGTAAATTTAACAGTATTTCTGTTTTATGTGAGATTTTTATAGTTAAAATATTGAAAAGAATAATAAATCATATTTTAAATATAGAACCAACAGGGCAGCCAAATTTTTCTAGTATTTTAGTAATGCTAATTTTATTGCAAGACTAAAAGTAATTTTGTAATAGTTGCATCTCTTGAGTCAAAATAATATACACATGTTCCTCTTAGTAAATTAAACTTGCCCCTAAGAAGTGAATTTGCATTATTCAAATTATCATTGTCACTGACTTTGCAATAAGATTAGTTCTATGTTACCATATCAAAAACTACATCTAAATAAAATGTGTGTCAAGTTTGCCAAACTTTTAAATTCACATATGCCTTACGATTAGAGGTATTTTCCTAGGAGTATAGGGTAGTAAATTATTTTTGTTGAATGGGAAATATTTTGTTCTACTTTGTGAGGTTTGTTAAATTTAATATGCTACTGTTTTCTAAATCCCCAAGTCCTGTAATAAAGGGTATCTGTGATAAATAAATTTTTGAATAAATTATGTTAGTACATCTAAGTTGAAAATGTTTTCCTTTTGCTCTCATGGAAGAACTGTTCTAGATAAAAAAAACTCCTAATTAGTCTGCAATGAGCAAGTTTCTACATTGTGACTTACTGGCATTTTCTTTGAGTCAGAGTTCTCTATATCACTTCCTAAAAGGATAGAAAAGTGCTGCGCCCCTGCTTTTGGTAATGGGAGTCAGAGTGTGAGGTCTCTGGAGGGTGACGTCGGTACTTCATACTTTATTTCTGGCAAGGGCACATTGATATAGTTTTATTTTCTGTGGTCTTTTCCCCAAATCTCTCTCCCCTAAGCACTACTTAAGTCCCCTTCATTGGATCTGAACTGTATTCTCCCTCTTTCTGTAACTGATGTGAAATTCACGTAACATACCATTTTCAAGTGTACAATTCAGTGGCACTTAGTGCATTCACAATGTTGTGCAACTACCACCTCTATCTAGTTCCAAACCATTTTCTTCTCACCCTTATTTTCATTTGTCAATATGGTGGGCTGTTCCTGCAATGACGGAAGAGACTTACTCACTAAACTGTGTTGATTTACATGATAGAGACAGACATTTTAGGAGAGGAGATAAATATGATTGGGACTGAATGTACTTATTATTTGCCTATGATGGTAGCCATTTTTGCTTCTGGAACCTATTCTTTTTTCCATTAAGATTCACTTATCAAAGGTTAAAATATCTTACTTGTATTCCAATTGGGCCAGGCATTCAGTAGGCCATTATCCCATATTCTCATTGATACCAGAATCATCTTGCCTCTTCCTTAAATTGAGTTGGTTCATCAGTGCACCAGGAAGAAACAACTGTTAATGCAAATAGTGAGATAACTTTTATTGCAAAGATCAACCATCCTATGGTATTTTTATTTCCTTATACTTACCTATAATCATAGCTCCAAATTTGAATCGATTCTTTGTATGTATGTATAACATATATGGAGCAGTGCACAGGTCTAAGTGTCCAGTGTGATGAATTTTTATAAAATGTTCATAAAGTGAACACACCCATGTAACCAGCACCCAGATCAAGAAGCAGAGAGTGTCAGAGACATTTTCTTGTTGCCTTTCAGTCATTACTAAACCTCCCCCCACCCCCAACCAGTCACCATAGAAGGGAAATGTTAAGGTTACTCTTCATTCAACAATTTTGACATTGGCTGTGTTACTTCCACACGATGGTTTCTGATTTGTATCTAATCTTAGACTGACCCTGATTTCTACCTAATTAAAAAAAAAATATTTTCTTTCATTCTTTTATATATTCTTGAATCATAGCATTTTACTTGTTAATCTTCTAGGTCTCTTCACCTCCACAGTTATTTCATTGCACTGTGGAGAGATAAGACTATTTTACAAATTTATGAAGTAGATTTCACAAGCTCCCATGAATAAATAAAACGTCCACATCAGCTTTATTTTTTAAATCTTGAAATTCAAACTTAAAAGTAGAGTTTGTGGTTAAATTTCCTTACGCTTTAGCTTGGTTTGTGCGTAGCCTCTGTGGGGTGCCATTTTAGCTACCACTATTATAGTGAAAGTATCTATGAAAGAGACAGACAGGCCTATGAATATTCTGTTTCTGAATGTTCTTCTAATGAGGTATTTGATCAGAGGTGGCATTACCTTTTGGAGGGGCTGCTGATTAAATGCAGTTTGCATATTATTATATTACTTTTTCAGTTGCCATCAGCTCTCTGGTGTGATACTAGCTCAGGGTCAAGAAGGACTCTTAGCTCTGTATTTAGATATGAAATGAGAAGGATGCTTGTGTTGCGTTTGGCCTGGGTCAATTTTTCCTATTAAATATATCTCTGATATTTACGTTGAAGTTACCCAAAATAAATAATTTGATTTGCAAGTACTTCATCTTTTATGCAGCAGTTCAAGACTATTCAAATTAATAAAGTCTGATAAACAGGTGTACTTTCATGGTTTTAAGCAGATAAGCATGTATTTCAGTATTATCCATTTTTCCTGATTATAAATATTTGATTCTTATAAAGAAGTGAATGCTCTGCTGAAAGTGGAAAAGACTGTAAAGAATTGTGCATATATTTGAACACCTAAATGCGAAATATTTATTTTTGATATACATTGGAAATGCATGCAAATTAGTTTTATACATTGGTTTAAATGGTTTATCAATCAGAGAAGCAATGATGTATACCCATTTATTGATATACAAAAATACGTATTTATACGTATTTACACAGACACATACATACATGCATGCATGCATGTATACTTGCATGTGTGGATTTGTTATAGGGATTTGACCTTACACAGTTGCCGGAGCTGATGAAGCACGATAAGGCCGTTTTTTTAAGTATCCTATGTGGAGCTTGAGGTACGCAGGTCAGGCAGGCAGGAAGAGAAGAGAGGAAACCCAGGCAGAGAGCAAGACCTGCTGGATCCCACAGGCATGAGTGGGAGCATGTGAGAATGCCTCAAACCTGTATCCATCATTATTGCTTCAGACCATGGTGGTGTGGGTGTCCTGCAGGAACTGGGGCCTTCTGCAAGGTGCATCTGGCCCAGTCATTAGAGAAACCGATGGAGGAGCTCGAAGCAGGTGGAGCTACTGCAGGCCTAGCACCATCTTAGCCCAGCGAGGTCATCTTGCAGGTCCCTGATTTGGCCTGTGAGCAACACAACGGCCCCTGCCTGCCTCCTACCCTCCATATCTCCCACAGGAATATGCCCTGTGCTTCCCTAACTGCACAGTGAGGAAAGGGCATTCTGAGAAATGTAGTTCAGCCTAGTTAAGTTGACAGTGACATTATGAGACCACCACAAGGGGGTTTGGATATCTTTTATGGGCTAGGGGCGCTGAGTTTTACTGAATATGGTGATGTTTTTAGTCATAAACAAAAACATCTATGATCTGTTCTGTGGATAAATGACATGCTAGTGAATATCCCCAAGCTGCCCCAAACATAGATTTATGTTGATTACTTGACCAATTGATATTCTTAGGTGTGGTGAGATGGAATAGGAGGTAGAATCAGGTCCTAAACTTCAATTTGCTGTTTCCTTTAGACCTTTAAAATGATTTTTAAGAGGAACTCTGTAAGGAACTCTTTTACATAGTGTTTTATCCAATCGAGATGTGCCATTAAACAGGAAAATTAAATACAGTTATACTTGTAAAGATGAAATGGAAAAGAAAACGTTGTGTTCTTGTAGCTCTGGGTATGTTTATACCTTTCAGGGTGTAGGTGAAACACTGCCATGGGTCCTTGGCCAGAGGGACCCCTAGAGAGCTGTTAGGTATAATTTTTTAAGAAAAAATTGACCACCTCTCTAAGGCTTGTAGATCCATAACCTTTCTTCTATTTAAAATTATATTATTCCAAGTTCCTGAAACAGCATCGGGGTGGCATTCATTTTACTTAAATGACAACTCAGTGCGAAGCATGTGTTTGAATTTTGTTGCTTAAATTTTTTTTTTTAAGATTATTTATTTATCCCCCCCCGCTGCTTGTGCTCATATTTATTTATTTATTTATCCCCCCCTGCTGCTTGTGCTCGCTGTGTCCATTTGCTGTGTGCTCCCCTGTGTCTGCTTGTCTCCCTTTGTTGGGTCGTCCTGCTTCATCAGCTTCACCGTGCCATGCGGGCTGGCTTGCCTTCACTAGGAGGCCCCAGGAATCGAACCCGGTAAATGGGAGCCCCATTGATTGAGCCACATCCGCTTCCCTTGTTGCTTAAATTAAGTTGCTATGCTCATTGCCTTAACAGCCTTAGTGAGCTCTTTTCATGCACTAGACCCTGCACTAAGAGTCTGGAGTTTTTGAAAGAAAATGCAAGAAAAGGGATGGGTGTTGAACTGCACGCACACTTATGCTGTAATTATTGGGCCTCACATCCTCATAGCAAACCAGGTAGGAATGCCTCTCTTTGATAACAGACTTTCATGCTTTTACATGCAAATCCTGTTTCTCCTTATCCCACAGGCTACAGTACTGTGCTTATAAGAGTGACCCTTTTTTAGTTCCATTTTAATAGCATCTAAGTAAAAAATATATTCTGATCAAGTTGTACCACATTGAGTTAGTTTTTCAGTAGGTTTTTGGAGGATTGATTAATGATAAATATAGATATGTTTATGACATTTTTTTCTTTTTTTTTCTTTTGTTTCATCTTGTTTATGACATTTTGGTGACAAAAATTTTGTTATTTTTTGTAAACTAGAATATTTAACCTGTCAGTAAGGTACTCTGATTGTAAGCTCGGAGACAGTAAATAGGTTTCACCTCCTTTCTGCTACACTCTGTTGGAATTAGGTGAGTGGAGAGCTGTGCTGGGGAAGATCCTGTGGCTGCCTGCGATGGCTAGGCAAGGGAGCACAAGAGCCACTTACTCGTCCCTGATTTAGTTGGGTAGGGCGGCCTTACACTACAAATGGAAAATGCTCAAGTGCCCACAAGCTATTTGTTTTATAACAACTCCTTAAATTTATCATGTGCCCTAAAATAATGACTCTAATTAAAATGTCTTAAACATGTAATCCACATATATAGCCCTATAAATATATGTAGATAGATGAAATGCTTTATATTTGAATATAGGCATTAAAATTTTTTTTGAATGTACTTTGTCACATTTTGAATATGCTTTGTTTTTTTAGAGTATCTTTTGTCTTTAAGTATAGGAAAACTTAAGAATTTATTTATGTTGGTGAAATTGTATTTTTTTCCTTCCTTTATTAGCTATTAAATAAGGCAGGGGTATATTTAAAATTAATAGCTTGTGACTTGTAAATAGAAAGAAAACAAATACTGGACATTTTTGACAATATGAAAATTAAAAGAAGTAGGTTAAATAAGGTCTTAATGTGAGATGTGAACTTTCTTTTACAGGTGAGAACAAACTATGCAGATAAGACACAAGATATGGTTACTATTTATAGATCAAAGGGTATATCTGTATTTTATCTCTAGTACTCTATTTACACTGAATTGTCTATGAGCTGGTGTCCTTGTCAGCTACTAAAGATAATTTTCCTTTTTCAACAGTGATAGGGGTACTCACTGGGCAGATAAAATCATGTACTTATCCCTTAGTGCATTGTGGTAAATTATGATGATGGATGCTTTGAATTAATGGTGTTAGATGGTTATATATTTAAAAATGAATTTTTTAATAGTGAAAATTTTATCCCCCCAAATTCTTTAATATCAAATTGCTATATAATTTTCATTGTTACAGGATTCAGTTTTTGGCTTTGTAAAATTCATAAAATCTTTATCTCTTGCCTCCTCGTTGAATATCTTTTTAACTATTCTGTATTCCTCTGTTGTCTTCCTCCAAGTCTTCTCTTTTGTTTTAGAAAACATAGGATTTGCTTTATTATTTTTCTTCAAGAAGATGTCATGTTCATTGTTGTGTAAATATCTGTAACATACTCTTAGAAGTAAGTGTAATTGACAGCGGTTGCCTCCACTTTTGGTAGGTGAGATGATCCATGTTACCTAGATATGGTCAAGCCACAGGGAATGTTTGTTAACCATTCATTTGAGTGTTTGTTCACTTGTTTGTTTATCCATCCAAGATGTACTCATTTCCTAATGTGTTCCAGGTATGTAGTTCTGCTGTGAACAAAGTTGGCCAAGTCCCCACTTTGATGTTGCCCATCTTCCCATGTAGGAGAGTCAGAAAAATCAACAACAACAAAGAACAGTGTAAGAAAGAATGCCAGATAGTGGCGAGTGATGTGGAGAAAAATAGTGCAAGGAAAAGGGATGGTGGGTGGCTAGGGATGGGGGTTGAGTTTAGTCTGGGTAGGGAGATTACTGAATCTCATTCTTCCACTTCCAGGGCACCAGGGCCTCCTCCTGAGGCGGTCTCCTGCCCTTGTCCACACTGACTGACGGCTACCTTGTTATTTTTTGCCTGGCTAACTTTTGCTTATTCTTCAGCTTGAATGTTACTTCCTCAGAGATCTCTTTGCTGAGTTCCAATCCAAATTGGGTTCATTTTGTTATGGTTTGTATCTTCCTTCACGGCATCTTTTCTCAATTTTTAATTTTATGCTTAATTTTATGTTTGTTTAATGTCTTTTTCCCAACAAGACTGTTAATTCCATGAGGTCAAAGAAAATAGTTGTTTTATTACCTAATACACTCCTAGTACATTTTAGAGTGAGTGGTTAGTAAATAGTTGTCTAATAAGTGACATTTTTCAGTTGCAGTTGTAAGTATTTTAAGAAATCAGGTGGTCATTGTAACTTTCTTGAGGAAAGTTTCCTTGTCTCTTCAGAACTTTCAGGTGCCCTTTTTTTGCATTGGTCTTTTATGCTTTTACACTTATATCTGTCAGTGTTAATTCTTTCTTAATTTGACTTTTTCCTTACAGAATGTGTGTTTTCTAGAGATTGGGATCCTGTCCTATTTACTATTTTTATCTCCTGTGCCTAGTGCAGAGCCTTACTGATTATGCATTCAATAAAGATTTGTTGAATGAATACTTAACAATTTTATTGATACAAATTTTAATAGCTAGTTAAATGAATGTTCAAAATCATCTATTGGGGAAACCTTTTTAATAAAAACAAACAGTAAGAGTAGATAATACATTACTTTACTGACAGAATTCTCTGTTCTTTCTAACTTTGAACACTTTTCTTATCTGATAAATCACTATACTTTTGTGAAAGATGTTGTCTAACAACAGCATTAAGATTTCATTATGGTGAAAGAATAACAGAAACAACAAATTAAAAAACCCCAAAATGGGTGTGGGTGCACTCTCTCTGCCTCTCTCTCTTCCTTTTTTAAAGTAAAATTATTATAATTATGTTCAAAGATGGAAATGATATTTTTGATAGTTTGGCATAAAAATCAATTCTGATTTATATGCTAACAAATGAATTATAAAAGAAAACATAGCTTGTATGATACCATTTTATTATATGGTCTCTAGGTGTATGTAGGCAGTACTTATCACAGACATATGGAGGTTTGTAGTATATCATTTTCTAGTAATCCCCTAAGTTATTGTATGCTATGATTGATTGGCAGTCTTTCTTCAGTTTTCCTTGTATTCCCTGTTATGAAGCATATTTACAACTTATTCCTGACTTTTGCTTGTGGTAATTATTGTGCTTTTAACTAAATGGGAAGCATGCTGCTTCAGGTGTGTTTCTAGGACTCATAAAGAATCACAGAACTGTAGCCAATCACCCTTCTGCCTGTTGACCTTTTTCTTTTGGAACTCTGTGATCAGTTTTGAAAGTGAGAGCAGGTTCTAGTCTTTGCCTCGTGTGATGGCAGGTTCAAATCAAGTCCAGGAGTGTCTTCTACTTTCCTTGTATCTTCTGCCAGCGTGCTGTATGGCTGCCACAACAGTAACCCCACGCGTGGCGTGATTGGTGAGGATTTACATGTGTGCTAATTAGAGTGGAATAAATGATTGGCTGCTTGCTGCATTGCCGTAAAAGGTGCCCAGATGTACACACTACATGAACATAATGTGCCCAGGCATGGCGCATCAAAGTTTGTCAGCTGCATTACCGCAGCAGGCTTAGGGCCTGTCGCAGAGGATTTGCTGACGATCGTCCCCTATGATTTAGTGTCTTACTTGGTGAAAGTGAAGGACCTCAAAATAATATCTTGGCAACAGGATTTTTGATCCTTTAGGAAAATAACAAAATATGCTTAAATTTAACTGTGAATAATGAACAGATGATGTTAAGCTTATGTATATTCAAATAATGATTTCTTTTATTTTGAAATATTTTAAAGTATGACAAATAAAATATCAAGTAAATTGGCATAATAGAATAATTTGTAGTTTTAAAAAATGCATAAACATCAGTCTTTTAGGTTGAATTAAGCTAAGGATCATTAGATCCTTGAATATATCTAATGAAAGTTGTGACATAGAATGATTTCATTTAAATTTCAAAACACGATTTTGTAGAACTTAAATTTTACTACATATAAAATGACTGTGTATTTAAAAACCCAGTTTTGTTTGTAAATGTACAATTAAGACCAAAAATTTTCCTTATGTTGCATTTATGCACAAAGTCTGTAATATCTGATTACTTTGACAAGTAATTCTGAAGTTACATGTTCATAATATTGATAATGTATTAATGTACAATGATTATGTGGTTAAGCTGCCACGTTAAAGTTGTGAGCAGGCTCGACCATGCAGCCCAGCTCGCGGGAATAAAGCCTGTCCATTTTCAGATGGCATTGCTCAAGCTCTGAGCAGCTTCAGCACGTTAGCCTGAGAGCGTTGATGCCGCGCGCACGCGAATGACCAGTGCAGTTCAGTGAGAAGGTTAAGTTAATTACTGTATCTGTGCTGTACGGCTTTCACATGATCACTGCTGGGAACGATTTTGATGACTTTTGCTTTAATTAAGCAAAAGGGAATGAACACATAATTGGTTTTTTGAATTAATCCTGTCTTCTGTCACTATCAACAGGCACCATGTGTTTCCTTGCACTTTGCTATACGTACTTCTAGAACCAAATTCTGTGAAGGGAACGTAGTTTTTACATTGTTTTCTACAGTGAAGTATTACCACTCTAGTATTAATGTGGACTGGTAAACAGTTTAAATCTTATATTTTTAAAAGAATTTTGATCTGGGAATAAAAAAAATCTATATCTTTAGTTCAAAATGGTGATAATTATTTTGTGTCCTTATAAATGTAATAAAGATGAAACTTTAAATGTATTTTCATGCTTTTGCATTTGTGATATAATTTTTAACCTTCTTTCAATTAGGACAGATAAATTTCAACTTTAAAAAGTTTACCACAATATTTTAGTTTTCATGGTTTTTGCATATTATCTCTTTTAAATAATTGATTTATGTAATCCTGCAGCATTTACATAAATTAGTAGAAAAGTGAAAATGAAGGGAAGCTGTAAACGTTCCCTGGGTAGTGTGAGGCTTCTAATTTACATTTTGTTTTTCTCATGCAAGAGTTTTTTTTTTCTTTTTCTCTCTACTATTTTCAATTTAAAGTTCTAATTAATTGAGATTTCTGTTACTGTTAGTTTAGAAATGTGTAATTATACGTATTCTTCATGTGTGCTTCTAATGAGCATTTCTGAAATATATGAACAGTACAGTGTGGGAAAAATGCTTTTATTGAATGTAAATTTCTTTCCACCTATTCTTTATTTTCCCACAGATACTAAAATCTTAAGAATAAAAATGTTATGAACCCTTATGGGTTGATGCACTTAACTCTGTGATTATTGCAATCACCTATCTTTTCTGAGTTTTATTGAAAAATCAGAATAATATATCTGTAAACATACCATGAATTGATACAGGCTAGCTTCAAGTAAGATAACAAACATGCTTTTTAAGCAATAAAGAGCTATAAGTTTTCATAATTTATTTTTATTAAATAGTACATGTTTATTGATGTTTACCAGCTTATAAGTTGACAATCAAAATGAGTTACTCATTTTCTTTGGCATTTGCCCTCTACCTCTTAAGGAAATGCAGTGATCTGGATGGAGAATGGAAAACGACTGCCAATAAAGACAAGAAAAGTCAAACTTAGCATGGATAAGAAGGATTAGTTATAAGCAAAATCACTATGAAAAATCCTTTATTTTACTAGGTTACTAGATTGAAAAGAGACGTTTAAAATACTAGATTTGTCAACTGTGGAAAAAGTAAGCTTCCCTATTCCTCAACAGTTGGCCAATTTTTCTATAAAGGTCCTGAGTATAAATATTTTAGGCTTTGTAGGCCTAAACAAGAGATAAAACAAATTTCCAGAATTTTAAAAATTGAGGTAATTCCCAATATAATAATATAATAATTGAGTACAGTTTTTTTTTCCTCATACAGGTCTACTAATGAGAAAAATGGAATTCTTTCTCTTAGGATAACATTTTCTTTAATTAGGGTTCAGAATTTGTGTTCCCTAATATCAAATCAATTACAAATGTTCATTGGTAAAAACTATTCTTATCAGCTCACAGGCCATCCAGAAACAAGCGGCAGGACAGCCTTGGCTGTTGTGTGCTATAGCTTGCCAACATCCCAAAGAGTTTGGATGGACATATGTGGAGGTTATTAAAGAAGAGATTTGTGAAAGATGATTCTTAAGCTGCTTTTTATCTCTAAGATTTGATATTTCACTGAAATAGTCTTTGTCCAGAAGTATACAAAGTTATATGTCTCTGAAGCTACTTTTGCAATTATCATAAAAGTTGGAAGCCATAAGGTTGTTATGCATTATGGAGTCCTGTAAAATATTGTAATCAAACAAATAAATAGTATTGAAGAGATACTACTTCATACAGAGATCTCCATGCTTCCTGAGAACTATATTCTCAGTATACTATTCTTAAACTCTTAGCTGTTTTATTGTTTAACCCTACCTGGGCATTATTCTGATGTCAATAGAACTTTTCTATAATTTACTTGTCTCTTAAGACAGAATAGTCTGATAATTAAGAGAACATTATTTTTGCTTTTATTCTGCACCTTTTATTTTTTTCCACTTAACTTTGTCCTTTGTATACCATTCTATATAAGAATATATAAAGTTGTCCCATCCTTTTTATCAACTATATAATATCACAATATTTGGACTCTTGACTCTGGAACCCCAACTGTTTTAGCAAGTCGTTCTCTGGAATCAGTCCCAGGGTAAGGGTTGCTCGTAAATGCCTTGATGAGAGTACCTAATTGGGAAGAGATGTAGGAAGTACGGCACGGTCTGGCTTTTCTATCTTGAACCTCTGCAGGGTGATCTTGCCTGTGGTCTTGCCTTGATTCTTAAGCCTCCTCAGGTTCTGTTCTTCTCTGGAATAAGTGTCTGGCTCTTGGATTCTGAAACCAAAACTCAATTCTAGACTCTTCAGTGTTAATTTCTAAAGCAAATGTTTGTTCAGTAGCATAACACAGATAAGGTTTTTGGTTGAAAGTGTCAGTGAGGATTTTCAACTGATCCGCTGTGAATTTGTTGTGATTGTGCCTTCAATCTGTAGCTATGATTTTGTTTGGTGAGTTGTCCTAGGCTAGGTTGGAAGGTATTCCTGGTGTTCAAGTATGTGACCAGGAGTCAGGAAAACATTCTTAAAAATGCTTTTCAAATCAGTAATTCTTAAATACAGCAATCTGAAAGCAGAAATTAAAGTACAGCCACATTTGATGTACTGGTATCTGGTCAAGCAGAAATGAAAGTCTTGCTGATTGCTAATGAAATAATGTATAACCTAGATGTTTTTCAGCATAGTTGTTAAGGGCATAGGCTCTTGAGTCAGTGGTCCTGGGGTTGAATCCTGGCTTTGACCTTGAGCAGTTACTCTACCTCTACCAGCCAAAACGTCTATATCTGACGTCTATATCTGCAAACATGATACTCCCAAGGACCTACTTAGTCTGAAATAAAATACTGCATTTTATTTCATCATAAGGATTTTGGAAACTATCAGCCACCGTCCTGTCCTTAGTTGTTTGTGTTACTGATGACTTCATTGCAACTCTCTGTGCTTCATTTTTCTCAAAAAAACACAATCGTTTGGATAGGTGCTCTCTAAACACTTATAAATATAAAATCGTTTGAATCTCAAATTTCATTCAACATTAGAAAAGGAAAGGAGCACTTTTAGGTATTTGGAATAACAGATTTCCAAGATTCCCCAAATTATATGACTTCTTATTGAATTGTCTTGAATACATATTTATATTTAATTTACACCTTCATAAACCCCTATTTGTAAATTTAGGAATGACCTGGGGACAATTTTATACACTAAAAAACCAATGTTGTTATATATTTATTAAAGTCCTTAGAAAAAATTATCTGGCATTTAAAACTCTTAAATTCCTTTTATATTCTTCAGTTAAAAATCTATAGTCTATTAGTATTTTGTGATTAAAACAGAACTTCATTTAAATTTTAAGTCACTAAATAATTTTTGTATATTAGTTATTTCTTAGATATCATCCTCAAGTAAAGAAATTTGACGTAAGCATTTGGAAAACTTGTTTCTGGTTGTTTTTCCTGATGTAACAATAAATCAAGAAATAAGTCTTTTGGCTTTAATACAGGAGAATTTTATTTAAAGAAATATCCTTCTTATTCAGTCTTCTTCTCTGCCCTTATATGTCTTTTAATGCATAAAGGAAAA
Source organism: Cabassous unicinctus (assembly GCA_029593785.1). Classification (NCBI taxonomy): domain Eukaryota; kingdom Metazoa; phylum Chordata; class Mammalia; order Cingulata; family Chlamyphoridae; genus Cabassous; species Cabassous unicinctus. The sequence goes on along the minus strand of JAQZBX010001816.1, from coordinate 60,019 downwards.
CATAATGGCCCCTAAATCTGGTTGTATGTGTAGAGGTACTACACTATGGAGAATAATGTATTCTTTAACAATATATGCTTTCCTGCTGTTTCATTACTGTTTACTGTTGGGTATGCAACAGTGATGGTCATTGTAAATATTTTGAATTTAGAACAATTGACACACTGAACATAAATTATTGAGCAATAGCCATTTCTTTCTAAATGACAGTTAATATTCATATCCTTTGAGTACTGTGTTTAGCATAATATAGCAGAACTAAAAGTAATGATTGAAAGATCAAGGTTAGGATGGAACATTTGGTAGAAGGCTTGAAATAATTTGGCATTATATATATTAACATTCAGAAATCATAGCCATGTCTCATATTAAGCTGTTTACATATTTAAGCTGAGGTGCTTTTTACATTTGGTCATATTATAGAAATTTCAAAAAATATGTTTTTTGAAATGTTACTTTCTCACATGAAGTGAATTTTTAAAAAATAAAGTTTATTATAAAAATATTTTAATGCCTCTTTTTAATAATTTAGAATCATCATAACTTGTACTTTTCATTTATTTTTGGAAAAAATATAATTGCAAAAATTAACTTGTCATTCACCACAGCTCAGCAAAGTAACTTTCTTATAAGTCCATGGTCACAGTCTGTTTTTTTGCAATTCAGCATCTGGCTCTGTGGGATACTGATGGCTTCTCTGAAGAAAAGTACCAGGGTGAGCAATTAAATGCAAAATGACAGGATGAAATACCGTCTTTATGGTTATATAAAAGATGCACTTAGGAATTTTGTCATTTTCTACTTAAAATTTCTCTTCCCTTATTAGCTAATAATTTTAGTACAATGTATTTGTTCTTTTAAAAACTGAACAATGCCATTTTAATTATTCTAGCACTTGTTTATGTCTTTCTTGGTTGTCAGTTTTGAAGACTATTGATACCTATTTTACTCTATTCTGACATGGTACATCCAATTTTTTTTCAAAATTGAAGAATTTTTAGAAATTATATATCAAGTTGTATTTTAGGAGTAAAATTTCTTATGAGATTATTAGTGTTTTATCCTATGTGGATTGAATAATATTCAATACCTGGAAATAAGGTTTGCCAGTAGTTGCTTTCCTCATAATATCAGGAATGCTTTGAAGTGTTTTTTACAATATCAGTTCTCTGATTGATTGGGGTAAAACAGACTGACATACAGAGTCAAATAGTTATATTTCTTTTGCTTTTACTGGCAAAAATGTATTTTGCCTACAATAAAACCACTTCATTGTGGAAGCTGAGTTGCCCATATCCCCTCTGGGAGGGATCCATTGCAAGCATAACTTCTGCCCCTTTGCATCCCTGGCTAGCTTTCTAGCCTTATCTTTCATCATTCTTTCTTATAAAACCTACTTGCAAAACAATTGCATTTACTTAATTTAGTTCCTGATCTCTTACTCTTCTTTTTACTTGTACTTAATGGTAGTTCTATTTCTGGGAATGTTTCCCCCCCCCCATTTGGTTAAATCCAACCTGATGCATTTTAAACTTTACCTATTTTCTAAAGACTTTCTAATCTTTCAGCAGTCTACAGTAACTTTTTTCTTGGTGCTCACATGGCATATTTTCTTTGCATCTATTATTGTTATCAAAATGTGCTTTACATGCTACAGGGCATAGCTTATGTTTTTTTGTTTTGCTTTTTGTCTATCAATTCTAAATATTGTGTTAGTCTCTGGGCAATTGTGGTGAAAAGGTATAAAGGTATAGTTCTTCTGCTCAAGAAGCCTACAGCCAATTAAAGTACAAAGTAATAAGAACTATGCCTGGGGCACCAGGTGTATGGGAATGTCTAGGGAAAGTTCCCTTTAAGGGTGCTCAGTAAGGATACTTGGAAGGGAAGTGGCAAAGCTGAGTCATGTCCCTATAGGTGATGTTGCTACATCTGTGAGTTTTTGATGGGTGGGGTGTTAATATTTCCCTCTGTCATATTCAGTTAATTTTGTTTTCCTTGCTGTCACCACGTGATTGAACCTGTTTTGTCTTGCTGAATATTTTTAGAGGATTTATTACGTTTTAAGAATTAATAGACAGGGATTACTTTTATCCTTATATAACTTACATACTTCATACTTACATACTTATATCAGCTTTATTTATTAAGTAAAGCAGTTTCATGAATGCTGAGTTTAGTGTAATCAGTGACATCCTATGAATTGTTTTCTTTGTTTGGCAATAAAGAAACATCAGGACAATATCAGTCACTTAATATTTAACTAAATGCTTCATTTTCCACTCATATTTTGTGTATTCGCAAATGAAGTTTGGGCTCTCTCAAGGATGGAAAATCCAACTAGTGAATCAAATTAAACAGTATAAAATTCTGCAATCAAAATAAAGAAATAGTAAAAATCCATGCAACAAATAATGATTTTAAATTATCAGTAATAAGAATCTGCTAATTTATAATGTAAGGCAATTTGTCAGGAATTTTTGGTTGTAGTTTAGCCTACTTATTTTGGTATGTTAATTTCAAGTATGTTGAAATAGATCACATTTTTAAATGAGCATTATTGGTATTGTTTTGTAGTTATCTTTATCATTGTGATTGTTAATGCCTACTTAAATGCTTTCATTTAAATGGACCTATCATATACATTCAAATTCACATATTCATAATTGAAAGCTGTAACCTCATTTATTTTAATCTGGTATTAATTTAGGGGATACTTTTATTTTACATGGATTTCATAGATGCATTGAATCTATAAATCAATTTGGGTTGAATTGATGTCTTCACAGTGTTTAGTCTTCCAATACATGAACATGGGTTTTCCTTCCATTTGTTCAGGTCTTCTGTGATTTTTTTTTAGTAGTCTTTTGTAGTTTTCTGAATACAGATCCTTTATATTCTTGATTAAATTAATTCCTAGATATTTGAGTCTTTTTTTTTTTGCTATTGTAAATGGAAATTTTTTCCTTGATTTCCTCCTCAGCTTGCTCATTACTAGTGTGTAGAAACGCTACTGATTTTTGCGTGTTGTTCTTGTATCCCGTCACTTTGCTGAAATCATTTATTAGCTCTAATAGCTTTGTTGTAGATATTTCAGCATTTTGTATATACAGGAGCATGTCATCTGCAAATAGTGAGAGTTTTACTTCCTCTTTTCCCATTTGGATGCCTTTTTTTGTTATTTTTTTTTCCCCTAATTGTGCTAGCTAGAACTTCTCACCCAAGGTTGAATAACAGTGGTGACAGTGGGCATCCTTGTCTTGTTTCTGTTCTTGGAGGGAAAGCTTTCAACTTCTCCCCATTGAGTACGATGTTGGCTGTGGGATTTTCATATACTCCCTTTATGATATTGAGGAACTTCCCTTCTATACCTGTCTTTTGAAGTGTTTTCATCAAGACAGGATGCCGGATTTTGTCAAATGTCTTTTCTGCATCAATTGAGATGATGATGTGGTTTTTCCCCTTTGATATGTTAATGTCGTGTATTACATTAATTGGTTTCCTCATGTTGAACCACCCTTGCATAACCAGAATAAAATCCACTTGATTATGGTGTATAATTGTTTTTATATGCTGTTGGATTCTATTTGCAAGTATTTTGTTGAGAATTTTTGCATCTATGTTCATTAGAGAGATTGGTCTGTAATTTTCTTTTCTTGTAGTATCTTTATCTGGCTTTGGTGTTAGGGTGATTTTGGCTTCATAAAATGTGTTGGGTAATTTTCCCTGCTCTTCAATTTTTTGGAAGAGTTTAAACAGGATTGGTATTAATTCTTCTTGAAATGTTTGGTAGATTTCACCTGTGAATGCATCAGGTCCTGGACTTTCCTCTGCTGGAAGATTTTTGATGTCTGATTCAGTCTCTTTGCATGTGATTGGTTTGTTGAGTTCCTGTATTTTTTGTAGAGTCATTGTAAGTTCTTTGTGCATTTCTAGGAGTCTGTCCATTTCATCTAGGTTGTCTAGTTTGTTGGCATATACTTTCTCATAATATCCTCTTTATTTTATATATATATATATATATAATGTTTTTTAGAACATTTTTATTATTCCACTAATGATAATTAAAAAAAACCAGACAAAATTCATCACCTATCAGTCTTTCTATGCTTCCCCTGTCATACATAGTTGTAATGTCCCCCCTCTCATTCCTGATTTTATTTATTTGCATCTTCTCTCTTTTTTCCTTTTTAGTCTTGCTAAGGGTTTGTCATTTTTATTGATTTTCTGAAAGAACCTGCTTTTGGTTTTGTTGATTTTCTCTATTGCTTTTTTTTGTTCTCAATTTCATTTATTTCTGCTCTAGTCTTTATTTTGTTCTTTCTGCTTGTTTTAGGATTGGTTTGCTGTTCTTTTCTACTTTCTCCAGTTGTTTAGTTATCTTTGATTTTAGCTCTTCTTTTTTAATATAGGCATATAGATTTATAAATTTCCCTCTCAGCACTGCCTTTGCTGTATCCCATATGTTTTGACAAGTTGTGTTCTTGTTTTCATTCGTCACAATATATCTGCTAATTTCTCTTGCAGTTTCTTCTTCGACCCATTGATTATTTGGAGTCTGTGGTTTAGCCTCCATATATTTGCCAATTTTGCCTGTTCCTGCCTATTATTGATTTCTAGCTTCATTCTATTATGATCAGAGAAGGTGCTTTGTATAATTTCAGTCTTCTTACGTTTATTGAGAACTGTATTATGGCCTAGCATGTGGTCTATCTTGGAAAAAGTTCCATGAGCCCTTGAGAAGAATGTATTACCTGCTGATTTGGGGTGCAGTGTTCTGTATATATATGTCAGGTCCAGCTTGTTTATCATATTTTTCTAGTTCTATTTTTCCTTGTTGATCTTCTGTCTAGTTGTTCTATCTATTGATGTGATTGTGTATTGAAGCCCAACTATTATTGTAGAGACTTCTATTTCTCCTTTCAGTTTTGCCAGAGTTTGCCTCATGTATTTTGGGCACCCTGGTTAGGTGCATAGCTATTTATGATTGATACTCCTTCCTGGTGGGTTTTCCCTTTTGTTAATATATAATGGCCTTCTGCATCTCTTATCACTTTTTTGTATTTAAAGTCTGTTTTGTCTGACACCAGTATAGCTATCTCTGCTCTCTTTTGGTTATCTTTTGCATGAAGTATCTTTTTTCAACCTTTCATTTTCAGCCTGTTTGCATCCTTGGATTTAAGGTGAGTCTCCTGCAGACAGCATATGGATGGCTCGTGTTTTCTTATCCATTCTGTTAGTCTGTGTCTTTTGATTGGGGGTTTAATACATTAACATTCAATGTTATTACTTTAAAGGCAGTACTTACTTCAACCATTTTATACTTTGGCTTTCATATGACATATCTTACTTTTGTCCATCTTTTTACCGTCTTGGTTACCCTTTCTGATAGTCTTCACTTTTACACTCTCCTCCAAGCTTCTTTCTCTTCTCTTTCTTTTCTGACTGCAGAGACCCCTTTAATGTTTCCTGCAGAGCTGGACTCGTTTATGAATTCTTTTAGTTTCGGTTTATCTGTGAATATTTTAAGCTCACCGTCATATTTGAAGGACAGTTTTTCCAGATAAAGAATTCTTGGCTGGTAGTTTTTCTCTTTCAGTACTTTAATTATAGTCTACTACTGCCTTCTCACCTCCAAAGTTTCTGAAGAGAAATCCACACTAAATCTTATTGGACATCCCTTGTATGTGATGTTTCACTTTTCCCTTTCTGCTTTCAGAATTTTCTCTTTATCTTCTGCATTTGGTGTTCTGCATATTATGTGTCTTGGGGTATGGCTGTTTGGATTTATTCTAATTGGAGTACATTGTGCTTCCTGGACACACACATTCATGTCTTTCATAAGAGTTGGGAAATTTTCAGCGATTGTTTTCTCAAACACTTTCTATCCCTTTTCCCTTCTTGTGCCCTTCTGGAACAGCCGTAATACGTATGTTGGTGTGCTTGGTCTTATCATTAAACTCCCTGAGTCCCTGCTCAATTTTTTCCATTCTTTTCTCCCTCTGTTCTTCTCTTTCTTCAGTTTCAGTTGTTTTTTCCTCTACATCGCTGATTATTTTTTCCATGATTACAAATCTGCTGCTTTGTGCCTCTACTGTATTTTTTTTGTTGTTGTTCCACATCAGACAGATAATGTGCCAATGTCGCAACAAGGTTAGAGGGAAGTACATCTCACACAAATGCGTGAATACCCGTTCATCATGCTTATGAACCACAAAAGGATCTCTACTGTATTTTTAACCTCACGTATTGTGTCTTTCATTCCCCTAAATTCTGTTATTTTTCTATCCAAGATTTCAGTTTCTTCTTTGTGCTCACTCAGTGTCTTCTTAATGTCTTTTATCTCTTTATCCATTTTGTCCTTCAACTCCATGATTTGATTTAAGATTTATATGAACCTCACTGATTAGCTGTTTTGAGTCCTGTGTCTTGTCTGAGCTTTGATTTGTTCCTTTGCCTGAGTCATAGCTTCCTCTTTCTTTGTATGGCTTGTAATTTTTTGCTGATGTCTAAGCATCTGATTTTGATGCTGGGTTTACTCTGATGTTCAGTTTTGCTCTCTTGTCCATGAATTTACTGTTAACTAGCTGTGTACTATCATTGTTCTTTGACTCTTGGTTTTACTTGTTCTAGATATTCAGCATTTTCCCTGTTTACTCAAACCAGGGCTAAGGACTCAGTAATGGGGTGTAGGCTAGTTTCCAAGGAGTTTGGAGAGGTTGACAATAAGGGCACCTTCTTGCCTCTTTTATTTATTATTATTTTTCTTTTTTCGTGCACTTTTCTGGTCTGGCCAGCAAATGAAATCACACTTAGAATATAATAGCTACTCTAAAGTCATTTTAAAATAATTGCAGCATTTTGGCAATGCTGAGTTTGCCATCTATCTTACTGCTTACAATTCACATTTTCTGGCTTTTCATTTGTGTAGTCATCTTGAATTGCATTTCGACAGTATGAATTTTTTTTTTTTTTTTTTTTTTTTGGTATGGCGTCTGGATTTTGTTATATTGTTTCAAAGACTTTTGATGTTTTTATTTTATTAGTCAGTTAACTTGGTGAGAATCAAATAATTGTCTCTTCTATCTGCAGTACTCAGATTGCTCTTATCTTATATCTGATATTTGCACTTTAATAATTGCAGTCTGTTTTTCCTTTTCTTTGTGTATATGTGGTTCAGATGGTCAGCCACAATCTTGTGTTGAGTTTATTGATAGAGTTAGAAGTTTCTTTGTTTCTCTCTTTTTTGGTGTTTACTCTAACTCTCCTACGGTGATAGGTGTACTGAGGTACTTGCCCTGTGATGTTGAAATTCAGCTGGTTTTTCTATCATTATTTTAGCTGCCTGATTATTCTGAGTCAGTTCTCCCTTTGGATGTCTTCAGGGTAAGGTCATCAAGAAAAGGGGTATGGGATTTACTTTTTGCAGTTTGCTTGCTTTAAGTTTTAACTCTATTCCAAAAACTTCCTTCTTTTGTTTATTCCCCAGAACCCTCATGTAATTATTTTTTTATAGTTTGTCCATAGTTTATGATTGTTATTTGTGGAAGTTTGGTTTGTTAGAAGTTCTTTATTCCATGCCAGGAGTGGAAAAACTCCTAATGTATATATGTATTTAAATAATTTTAAATATTATTCTGAAGGCATTAGATGCTCACTGTGGGAAATTGGGAAACTTTAGTACGTTGTAATGATTGTGAAAAATAAATTACTCTTAATCCAGTTCAACATTTTGTTATAATTCTTTTGGTATTATATAACTGTTTATGCTATACATAAAATTTTAAAACTTGCTTTTGTTTAAAAATATGTGAGAAGTATTTTACCATGTCATTAGATACTCTTGATAGATTTTTCCCCTTCATATGGATATAATGATTTATATGACCATTTCTTAATGCTTCCTTGTTGCTTGTTCTCTCTCCCTATTTTTCACTTTTATATATGCCCCTATGGTGGGCATCCTTGTGTATATGTTATTGGTCCTTTTCATATTAGGCTAGATTCCTAGAAGTAAAAACATTGGATTTCAAAGTGAGTGATGATGTTTAAAGTTGTTCTTACAACAACCAATTTGGTTTTCAGAGAGTTCGAGCCATTTAATGTTTGTGAACATACTCAACCTACTTCAGCCTTTCAAATTAGAAGTAGACCTTTGAGCTTTTCAAGTTTGATGGATGGAACCTTATATAATCTGTTTATGGCAGTTCTTTGATTAATTATTTTGTTCAAATATTTTTACACAACTATTTTTGTATTTACATCTCCCCATTCTAAATGATCTATAAATGTTCTACACCTATTAAGTATATGTTTCAGTGTATATTTTTCTTTTAAAATAGTCTTCAAAAGTATTTCAATGGTACATGAGGTAGAACTTAATTTCCTATTAATAATGTTCAATTATAAAAAATAATTTTTTCAGTGTATCATTTCTTTTTCTTAATCTCCTATAGTATCTTTTTTGTTATATCATTTCATCTACCTAGCAATCTAAAGTTGGCTAACCCTGATAGAATGCAACTAATTGAATTTGTTTTTTTTGTTTGTTTGTTTGTTTTAATGGTTGAATTTACTTGTATGCATGGGTATACATTTCTAGAAATATCAAGCTATATCTAATTTTCAATTGAAATTTAAAGTAGTTTCAGATTCTTACAATTTTTTTTCATTTAGGATTTAAGCTGGAAATGTTAGTCATTTCAGTTTCTTAAATTTCAGTTTTCATTCTTGTAATATGTAAAAACTTGCTTCCCATTTTCATGTTTTAATATGTAGCTTTATATTTTAGTAGGTAGTATTATGTAGCTCAACACTATTTATTATATTTCAACCAATATTTATTAGGACTTAGGTTGAAATATGATTTGTAATAATGCAAATTGTTGCTTTCTTTCTACACGAGGCAGCTTCTTTTTTGGGGAGACAATCCATTGGTACACTGATTGGATATTGATTTTTACCTGTATCTTCTTATGGCTGTACAATGTTTTAGAGCTTCCCATGTGGGATGGGGGCATCGTGTTAAGTTTCTTCTGTTCAGTTTCACTTTTGTAGAAAATATTTGTTCAACCATTTGTTGGAAGGAGTAATTGTGATGCATAAAATACTATCTGTTTTTACTTAGAGCTGTTTTCTAGTTCAATGTCATGGATTGAATTCCCTTTTTCCCCTCTTTCCTAGTTGACTGTCCACTTCCACTCGGCACTCATTGAGGGTTGATTGCATCTCATCCTTTTAGATCTACATTGTCTGCTATTATGCTTTCTGTGTCCTCGAATCATGGTTAAAAGTGTACTTTAATTACCAGACACCATGATGGATCATCTTATTAAGCAGGAGTGATTCTAGCTAATACCTCACACAATATATTTATTGTATATAGAGTAGAACAGGACCGATTACCAAATCTGAACCATTCGAGCCAATAATTTATGTCTAAGCTTGCAAGTACTATGCATGGAAAGAGTAGCTTTACCTTTACAATACAATTGAAAAGCAGAACTAAATATTAAGATGCATAAATGAAATTACATAGAAATATGAAACAGTAATGTTCTGGGAAAGAGTTTCTGAATATGTGTATATTCATTTACTTTAATTTACATATAAAGGAATTTTATTAATATGCCTTGCTTTGCTACCAGTGAATTTTTTTGTCATATCTGGTTAGAGTATTGTCTATTATGGTGTACCCTACATGTAGTGTAAAAGCATGGCCTACTATGCTATCCTGATTTGATTGAACACTAAATAATAGTCTATTATAAATCATAGGCTATTAAGTTAATGCACATTAATTTTCTTCTTCATTGGAAAATATTCAAAATTTTACCATCCAGAAACTTAAAGATACTAGATTCATTTTATTCAATTTTGTAAAATAACCATTTCTTGGAGGAAATGCCAGTTGTGAGTTTTTTACATAGTCCTTGGCATTTCTAGTCTATCAGTCCATCTTTGTGGAGATGAACAGAAATTATAATCATTTTCTAAGCATTAAATCTGTGGAGAATCTTAGGGATTTTTTACATTTTTGACTTGTCATAATAGGAAACCAGCATCATTTACTAAACTGATCCATCAACAATTAAGATGAATTCATTCAGTGTAACTCAACAAACACTAACTGTTACATGCCAAGCATTTAGCTAGGTGCTTAGGCTATCGAGATAATGTATGGTTTTGCCCGTTCCTGATGGAGCACAGAGGAGCAACATTTAGACCATAATGGAAAGGGAAAGGCTTCAGGTAGGATATTACTTCTGAGGTCAAGTTCAACTCCAAAACAGATGTTAAGAAGGGAGTAGAAAGAAAATGACCAGAAACTCAGTCATGAAGTGATTCAAGGCATTTGAGGAACTCTAGGCTTTGTTATTCTAACTCAGCTATCTTTATCTGAGATCCTTGGTGCCAGGTGATTTTGGCAATTTATAAATTTTTGTGTTTAAGTAAGATTATGAAGTGTATGTGCCTAATATTAAAATAACTCCCAAGTTTTTTGGTCGCTGGGATGGCATCCTGCAATCTAATAAATTGCAATTTCTTCAGCACTCCATATGAATGTGGAAGGGATAAATGAATGTGGAATACCATAAATAGCCTTAAGTCAGTCCAAGTCCAATATTGTCCCGAAATGATAAAAAAAAACTTGGTTTTCATTACTTTTCAGGGTTTAGAATTGTGGATAAGGAGTTGTGACCCTTTCCAGAATATAGATTAGAAGGGACTAAGATTAGAAATGTAGGCAGAGAGCAAGTCATGGAGTGGGGCAGGTAAGGGACTTAAATTTGTCTTATGGGTGGTGGTAGTCCTCGAAGGGTAGAAAATGAACTTGAAGGTTTATGAGCAGAGGAGTAGAGGAGCTCAGAGAATATGTAGGCTGTGATTTGGACAAGAGGTAGAGATTCCAGTTAGGAAGCTTTTGCAACAATGTAGTGAGGAAATGATGAAGGCTTGAATAGAGATTACTGCAGTGGAGATAGAAAGATATAGAATATGAACTGAATGAACAGTAGAGCAAACCGTAGGATTTGACTATTAATTTAATGCGGGAGGGAAAGGAGATAGGCAAATGAAAGAGACAACCGAAAGTGAATATTTGAATGTTTAGGAAGTAAGAGGTGAGGCGTGTAGGAAGTTAGGTTTGGAAAATTTCAAGGGTTACATGCTATCTCACAATGTTGAGTGATAATGAGTTAAAAATAAAAAAAGGAGAGGGGTGGTTTCCTTATACCTTTTAGTGGCTAGTGTATTTTCAACCTCCTTCCATTTATTGTTTTGTCAGCAGTTTCTGTTCACTTGTTTTTCTTAGTGCTGCTTCAGAAAGTAGTTCATCTGTTGTTTTCCAGTAGGGAAATCAAGACAATTTTTATTTGAATATAGAATCTAACCCAAATTGCTGGTTTACTTGCCTCTCAGTAGCTTATTTTTGTGATTAAGTGCCCAATGTTTACTCTAGAGATTTTTTTATATTATTTTTAGAAACAATCATAAGCATTATAAAATTAAAAAAAATGATAATGATTAGCATCATTGTGACTTTTTTGATTGGCAGACTC
>JAQZBX010001816.1:0-48361 GCA_029593785.1 Cabassous unicinctus | reverse complement strand
TGTCCTCAGTGGGACAGCACTGATTACATAATGTGAAGGATTGTGATGCCATCTACTCAATACTGTTTTTAGAAATTGAGTGTGCAAATTGATTTGGGGTTTTCAGTGTTTGTGAAGTTCTACATATATTTATAGTTTTTAATATTCTCGCTAAGATCTGTATAATGGCTTCTCTAGCTTGAATGTTTTCTAAAATAGAGATTGTATTACTCTCCCAGTCAACATTAAAATGTCAGAATTGCCCATCTTCTTTAGAAAATTAGCACTGTGACAAATAATTTAACCCATCCATGTTGATATTTGGAAGTTTCCTTTTTTACCCTTTGACTGGAGATATGAAGCAATTCCTGCCTTGTGTTCTATAGTTCCCAGAAGTAGTCACTACCCTTTTACAAAGGTTTGGTGTCTCTCTAAATCTATCTTCACATTATAATTATCATCAGGCTTGCTACCACTTTTAGTGTTTTTTTTTGTTTGTTTGTTTTTAAGATTTATTTATTTATTTATTCCCTGCGGGGGGTGGGGTGGGGGGGCCCATTGTTTGCACTTGCTGTCTGCTCTCTGTGTCCATTTGCTGTGTGCTCCTTTTCTCTTTAGGAGGCACTGGAAACCAAATCTGGGGCCTCCCATGTGAGAGAGAGGTACTCAGTTGCTTGAGCCACCCCAGCTCCCTGCTTTGTTGTGTCTCTCATTGTTTTTCCTCTTTGTGTCTCCTTGGTGCATCATCTTGTTGTGCCAGTTTGTTGCGCCTGCCCATTGTGACAGCTAGCTGTCTTGCTCATCTTCTTCGGGAGGTACCACGAACCAAACTGGGATCTCCTATGTGGTAGGTGGGAGCTCAATCACTTGAGCCATATCCACTTCCCTACTACTTTTAGTTTTGATATCTCGAGTCACTCTTTCTTGGCGTTGCCATTTAATGGTGTACTTGTTCTACATTGATTACATGTAATGAGGTTTAACCATTTTGTGGTTCATATTCGGTACTGTGCTTTAGAGACCATTTGCAGCTTTGGCCTTTGTTCAACATTATTGATAGTCTGTAAATTTGTTCCTTTATTCTGTTGTTCTCCTAAGGGTTTTTAAGGATTATAGAAGAAATGATGCATTATGTAAAAAGTTTTCTCAGTGTAGGTACAGTGAAAGAGAAGGTTTCAATGAGCATTTTGATCAGTTGTTCGTAAAGCAAAAACACAAGGAAGACATAAGTGAAAATGTCTCCCTTAAGAATTTTTTGATCTTAGCTTAAGAATATCCTAGGTTTGTTTTCCTCATTTCCTGTGCATTACTACTTTTAAATTAAAAAAGCTTTATTTAGAGGTATGTATTATGTATTGAATGTTCAAATTTCAGTTAAATCTGAATTATGAGATATATCATCTCTTGTTCTCTCTCCTCTACTGTGTCTTTTTAAGGTGAGCAGAATATTTTTGATGAATGATATAGGAAAGTCTTTTTTATTCCCATATTATTTTCATACGTAGAAGACAGAAACAAATGACACTGCTTTTTCTGCACGGTGTGAATTCCCAACGTTTTCAGAACTGCTGTACATTTTTTGGCATTTATTTAGCAATTAATGCAAAAAATAGTGGAAACTGCAGATTTTGAGTCAATATGAGTAGAACTATAAAATAGTTAAATTTGTCCAAAATGGAACTGGATACTCATATGTTACCTAATTGGAGGTGATCAAGCAGAGGAAGCAGGTGCAATTGTTAGGATGTCATTCAGGGGAGTCGTTCATGGAGTTGTACTAGATAGATAAGATCCTTCCTTGTTCTATGATTTGATAATTCTATAAGCTGGATGATTCATGATTTTGTTTTAGGTAAGTTTATAGTATTTCATTAACTTAAAACAAAATGGTTCACCTACTTCTAATATATGAGCAAAACAATTCTATCCTCACTTCTTGGAGTGAATTTGCTATGCCTGTTGTGAAATTACTAATTAGGAGGAAACCTTTAACTTCATAGATTTTTGGAAGATATGTTTTACTAACCACTGCTTATTGAGTTTCAACTTTTTTTCTCTACCATTTATATTAGGTAGCACTTAATTGATGATGGTCAGAAATTTATTACGCATACTCCTCAAAAAGAACAAAGTCATAGGTCAGTGATTGTCAAATTTTTAGCATGCATAAGCATTGCGCTGGCTGATTGTTGAAGTGCACATTCCTAGTCTCCAGGTATTCAGTAGGTCCAGATTGGGGGTCTAGAATGCTGCCTTTTTAACAAGCACGGCTCATTTTTTGATACTGATGATCCAGCGATCACTCGTTGAAGAGGTAGAAATAATATAGAGCAGTTACTAGATCCTAGAGGAGGAAAAAGTCTTCAAGATCACGTCATCTCAATCTCTCATTTTACAGATAAAGATGTTGAGTCTCTCGGAGGTAAAAAGATCAAATAATCTAGATAAAATAATGAAGGTGGGTTATTGGCAGAACTATGGCTTTTTCATGTCACAAAATTTTAGTTGTATTTGAATATATTGTATGTATTATATGGGAATTCACTTAAATCTAAATAATGAAGCCATTTTGTTGACATACTATAAAAAGGACTTGAGAACTTCAGCGTTTTAAAAATTCTTATTCCTTTTGAACTTAACATGTGCAGATTGCCTTGCATTTTCAGAACAAAGTTTTTGTCGCTGCTGTTCTCCTTTTTTCCTTTAAGTCCAGGGTAAGGGGAACTGCTTTCGAAAACTCTTTCTTGGTCTTTGAACTCAGTTTAAAGGTTTCATGTTGCTGTATAGTGGAAACGAAAATACATCTTGAGGGCATCAACAACGCTTGTAATTAAGAAAAATAGGTGTTAACTGTCAATATGAGAAGATGGCTGTCTTCCTCTAAGCCAGTGTTTTGGAGCAGTGCAAGTAATTAAACAAACTATATTGATGCTAATTGTCAAATTAGAAAGCAAGATTTACCTTGGAAAAGCCCCAATTCAGAATATTCTTCAGTGGGTAATAATGAAGAACTAATTGCAAATTGCATTCTATTTCTCCTCGAATTTCCTTTAATTAATAGTCAACATTTTTAGTTTGTTTCAAATGTGCTTATGAATGATTACTGTTTTTTTTTCAAAGTCAATAAAAAATCCTTCCTTAAGGATTTTTCTTAGTCTTTGTAGTGCTCACTGTTTTGTATGTTTTCAACTATTTTTTTTTAAAATCTGAGTATTTGTAATATGTACATTTTGAAACTGATTCAGTATTTAAAGTGGGTAATTTTGAAGTCCACTGAAAAATTAAATGGGTTCAATTTTTAATCAATTCATTTTCTATACTTTTTATATTTGCATCAATCCAAACATTGACTCAATTCCAAAATTAAACAAGATTAACTATACTGTGATTTAAAAAATAGGAGCTTAACCATAGACTTACAGTTTTATTCAACACATTTCTCAGTTACAAGTAAAGAATGTTTTACTGTTAAATTATCAATTAAAATATTAGTTTTTGAAATCCATGACTTTTTTATAAGCTATAATAAGCAAGATAATTTAAAGTCACTTAATGTAGTTTTAAATTACTGCATTAGAAAGGTACTTTTTGCACTTCATTAGCTTATAGAAAAATTGAAATGCTGCAATAATTGTAAATTACAAATGTAATCCATGCTCAAACCTCTTTCTACACTAAGCACTCCTAACAAATTGAAACACTTTAGCAGCATTAAATCATTCATCCGGTACATATGACCAGAAAATTAACACTATTCTACAGTTTTTTCATTATAAGATTTATTTTTTTATAAAAATATCCACATCTAATTTGTAAAAAATGTAATTGACAATCCCTTTTTTCTGTTTTCTATCACTTGAGTAAGAAAAGCTATACTCAAAAAAAACTTCAGAAAATCTCTGATGCTATACTTAAGAGTTTGTTATTTCCACCCAAGAAGTATAGGCTCTGAAAAGAGTTTCTTTTCAGCGAGTGCTTTGTGGCGGTCTTCAGCATTTTCCGGATGCTGTGATACGTGGATGTCTTTTGTCGGCTACGATCATGTCCATCCTCCTGAGCAGGACTATTGGACTGAACTGTGCCGCTTTGCTGCGGATCAGCTTTCACGGACAATTAGTGTCCTAACAGTACTTTGGTCACAAGCTGTCTCGAGTGTTTACCATAAAGATATCCTCTTGTGGTCTAGCAGCAGTGTGCATTGAGTTATATCTTTTGTGAAGCATTTCATGTTAGCCTTTCCTTGGAGACAAGTAAAACAACTGTTCCTTGTTCTGTGTCTGGCTCCCTTGTTCCTGAGAAGCCTTAGGCCCTTCAAATTTACTGGCTCTTTTTTCTGTTTTTCCTCATCTTGTTTGCTTTTGTCCCCTCTCGGTTTATTCTTCTGACAAGAACGAAAAGAACTATCTTCCTGCTGTTTTGCTCTGTGTCAGTATCCACAAGTGGTATGCTCTTGATGCTGCGTGAGGTGACTGGTTCCAGAAGTAAGCAGAAGTAAACCAATAAATCTTCAGTGTCACTCTACCTTTAGCTACTTGATGGCTCTTTTCTACTCTAAATATCACCATAGAAACACATACTTTAAAAGAAGGTTGATTTTTTTTTTTTACCCCTGAAACTCCACAATTATGCAGGTGCTTGAAGGGTAGACCATTGTTCCTCAATTAGTCCTCTAATATGGTCAGGAGGTACCTGTGAAAACCTATGTGGTTTTAGTACATTGCAGTTTTTATCATTCTTTGCCTTTTTTTGTTTTGTAAAGTTGTTTCTGTGAATGGTTTCAGCATTTCTTTTTAACAAGAATATCTTTAATATAATTGTTTCCTTCTCTATAATCTTTCATAGAAATTTTTAATTTTAAAAAGATACTACAATTCATTGCCTTTAGAATGATCTTTTCAGGAACCATGAAATTAAAAACAGGAATGTCCTGACCTGGCATCTGAATATGGTTTGTGCCCATTTTGTTTGTTTCTTTGTTTATTGCTTACCATTTTGTTTTTCAATTACTTTTCCTTTTTGGAGGGCATAAAAATAAACACACACACACATTGACATGACTATGTATTGATTTATCCTTGTAGTACTACTTTCAAAGACATTTTCTTTATTTAAAATAAGTAATTATTTAGTAGCAGCTAGCAATTTCAGTGTATATAGAAAGTGCCTGGATAGTATAGATTCAAGGAAAATCTTACTTTGGTTTTCTCAGTTTGACATGTACAAACAAGATTGGCGTTTATTCCACTGTTTAAGTCCAGGAATTCCAGTGAAATGACATGTCTCAATATTATTTCCTTATTTTGAATAACTTTTAATATACCACTAATTCTTTTCTTTCTAGTATAGGAACATTCTCTTTTTTCTGTCTGTTATATATTTATAAAGTTTGTCTCTTAGTTGCCAAATATTTAATATTTCCAGAAGTGAATATTAAATATATTTTCTTTTTTTTATACTCCACTCCAGTGGTTAGATTAGCTGATGTAAAATTAAGAATTTTCTTTTCGAGTAGCAAATAGAAAGATATTTTCCTTTAGACCTATTCATAAATTTTCAAAGGAAATGTATTAAGGGAAAATAGTATAGATATTTTTATAGTCTGGTTTTCTTGTGATAAAGCAGCCTTCTAGTTTAACATGATATTTTTTTGATGCTTTTTTTTTTTTTAATTCCAAGGTTTTATGTTGTATGATAAGTGTAGACTATTTTCTAAGACCTATTGTGTTTTTGTTTTATGCGTACTAGTTAACCAAAATGAGTGGACCTCATTTTGGTTCAGTAAATATACTAACTTAAAATGGATATGTGCTACATAAGGAGATAATTCATTTCAGTTGTGAGAACTGTAAGCCATGATAAATGATTTTCCTTTACAAAATTCCCCATCTCTGAGACAGTATTAGTTTTTACTTTAATTACCGGCTGCCGTAATGTTTCCTATCCATAACTGTCGACAAAATAGACTGTTCCTGAGCAGAGGGTATGGCCTGTTTACTCAACCGTTGAAAAGAGTGCCCAAGTTCTACCAAGTCTTCCTCTCATGCTCTGAACTGCCTCACAGGAGAGTGTCCTTCATTTAAATATTTAAATATTAATGTTTTATTTTATAGGCAGACAATTTCAATGTCATTTTAAGGATATGCAACTTTACTGGAGAATCTTTGTCCATTATAAACTTTAGAGTCTTGTCTTGAATCTTAACATAATTTGGAGGGTTGCAACCTTTCTGCCATATTGGAGAGTTTGAGTATATCCATCTCCCCCCTTCTTTTTTTTCTTTTATTGTAAAAATAGGAACAGAAAAGCTGTTGTCAAGGGTGGCTCTCTCAAAAATGGCTTAGTTGACATTAGCTGAAAATGAGCAGAACGACACTAACTACTAATTGATTACAGTAATTACGCAGTCTTTGGCTAGTTTGTATTGGCAAACTCTATGTACTCCTGGAATAAATGTGAACTTGCAGAATGCACAGAAAAGGTCACTCTCATTTGCATGATAGGCTTCATTAGAATATGCTAAGGACAAGACCTAGTGTTTTATGACTTCAGGTGATGAATAGCGACCATATTACTCTGCTAGATGAAAGCATGTTTCAGTCACCTTAATTTCCATGCTTTTTAAAAAAAATTTCAAGAAAAATCTTTTCTGTTATGGTAATAAAGGAACTTACTTACTGTGTTTTGAACTGAATTCTTGCCTGTATGTGTATGCTTTGAAATAGCATAATTTTTTAGTTAGAATTATTTTGAAGGATATTTTTAATAGTAAGATTAGAATAATTATAAAGCTTTCACTATGTCAGATCTTCAGTGTTATAACTTTTGTCAGTCATTAAAGTAAATGTTTTTTTAGTGGTTGTTTGAATAAAATATAGGTTAACTTGTTGAAGCTTTAATTTGAGGTTTTATTTTACAGTCTTTAGTGTGCTATAGACTTATTAGTGAACATTACTGAATCCTAGAATACATTGATTTTCACGTTAAAATAATGCAGTTTCATCATATCGTTAATTTTCCCTGTTAATGTTTATGCTTAATTAGTACTATTTCTGTGCTTCAATTTTTTTTAATACATTTAAAGTATAGGTACAGCTATTGTGTAATGCATATTTTTGTTGAAAGCCAACATATATAGAATGCCTTTGTCAGTTGTTTTTATGCCATTTGTTTAGTGCAAAAGTCGTGGGGATTATGTAGAAATAAAAATAACATTCTCTGCAACCTATCTAGATACATATTTTTAAAGTGAAGAATTATGTTTCCCATTACATAAATGTTCTCATTTATGGTCTCTGGTCATATAGTGATGGCTCCTATTAGCTGTCATTATCCTTATAATCTCATTATGAGAGAAAAATAGTCTTGGCTCCTAAAAGTATCTTTATGAGAAGTATCAGCTCCTAATTAGCAATGAATATAATCTGTTGGAACACAGGGTTAACACTTCCTAGAAATGCTGCTATTATAAAGTTTCTTCATGTTTGAGAAGCTCTTCCTTCTAGTAAAACTATGTAGAGAATGGAAAAGCACAGTTTTTTTCTTTTCTCAAATGCAGTTTTGTAATAAAATTATACAGTGAGCTTGCACAAGCTTTTTAAAATATCATTGCTGCCACTGAATCGCTCTGTAATTTATTTATTCAGGAATGTTGGAGACATTTTTGATTTATTTGTTTTTAGAGAAGTTTTGTTAAGCGAGATAATGAGCAGAGCTGGTGTTAATCATTTACTACACAACTGAAAAAATGAAAATTTTGCATATCTTTAGCACTGTTGGGGAAAATAAATTCACTTAATGCTAATGGTCTGTTGTTACAATTTTTAAAAATACCATCTAACTCTGGAGAAATGTAATGCACTCACGGGTTTTGCTGATAGCTAAACTAATCAATAGATAATTATACATTTATATGTACTAAGCAATCATGATTATTTGTTATCAGTAGTGATGAAAAATTAATTTGTTGTTGGTCAGTGCCATAGGTGACAGCATTAGTTTCTTGTATATAAGTTTAGGTATATATTTTCAACATACAATCAAAGAGGACCTTTTTGGGGGTGATGATTCTGGAGAAATGCTGATATTTAAATTCTTGGGTGGTTGTACATATTGTACATTTAAAACAATCATAGTAAAATACATTATAGTCTATTATAATATTAATTATGCATGATATAAGGTCTTTGATATTTTATTATATTTGAGAGTGTTTAAATGTCTGTTTTAAAAATGCAATGGTGGTTTTCTGAAACATAAAGATAAGTTTATTTCAAAATCTCTTATTGTATTTTATATTAAATTTTATGACAATTTGTTGGATTGTCTTAAAGTCAGTTAAATTTATGAAGATGTGTTATAGTACAATATAAAAGTAAAACTTGAGAATGGATTAAAATGAACCAGATACTTTATACAATGGTAACCTTTTTATGTTCATTGTTCAATTACAAAGGAGAATTCAGGCATTATTTTCCTGTGACTGCTCTATCTACAAGTAGAAAAGTAGGACATTATAGATTGCTGTAGGCAGAGGATGAATATTGCAATTCTAAGTCGATTTTCAGGTGTGTTATAGAAACTGTAAATTGGTTTAAGGAGCTTTGAAGAGATATGAAATATTTTTAAAAAATATGTTTCTAAAGTAAAAAATGTATTTTTAAAATATTTGCTATCTTGAGCACTTACCTTAGTGAACATGTAGATAAAAGGCCACAAATAATTGCATGGCACTTTATCCGTTAGACTGTTAATAACTTACTTGAATTTTGAGGCATACTTTTTTGAACTTTTGATACGTGGCATATGGTTCGTTGCATGTATTTAGATTTACTGCAGCCCAGATCATAATCATACGCAATGTTAACTTATGGAAGTAGTCTTTAACATGATGTTTGTTTTGGCCCTGGCAACTTAAAGACTTCTGCTGTACTTCAGTGAGATTAATAGAAAGCCAGATATAGTCTTAGTTAAACAGGAAGTAGCTCATGGTTTGAACTGTTTGCTTCACATTTCTTTAGTGTCTGTAAGTTTTTTTGTGCCATAAAGTGCATGATTTCTCTGCTAATATTTCATATTGCTAAAGAATTTATCTCCTTAAAGCTGATACACAGCAGAATAGTTTGGAAATTAGAATTTATGCATATCTAGAAGGGAATACGTAGAGATTTTACTCTTTTATAACTAGTAATGTTTTCACTCCACTATTCAACAATCCCACCCTGTGAGAGGGTTGAAAAAGAGGAGGGAGAGATGCAGAAGCTGGTATAGATAATTGATTAAGATCTGAAACTTTTAGTCTCCAGTTCCTAGAGGATCAGAGGCTAGAAATAACCCACTGAAGCACACACCTCTGTTGTCAGTAAGTGAATGTAGGTGATGATATAATTTGCCCGTGAAACAGGCACCTTCCTTACAGACAATAGTCCAGCATTTGGAGACCACCTTCCATTTTGAAAGTGCCAACTCCTGCTTAATTTAGAACATGTTTTTGAACAATTTGTTTCGAAGCTGGTTTTATGTTCCTGGAAGGAAGAACATGATTGTTAGGGGATTTGGTGAACTTAACTCCAAAAATATATTCTGAAGTAGTTGTAATTGTAGAACTTTATAAAATGGACCAAATTTTGTTTTTTTCTTCAAGGATAAAAACGAATATATGCTCATTGAAAAATAAAAATGAGAAAAAAAAAAGAATCCAAGGCTTAAAAAAAATACTTTCATGATATTAGGAGCATTAAGTTAAAGTAAATTATATGCGTATATATACATATATATATGTTAAAAAATAAATAATTAGGACTAAATTAGGCCTTTTGAAAACTTTTGGTGTGTCGTATGCATATTTATGTAGAGTTTATGTTTAGAATATAACATGTGATAACTCTGGGAAATATATGAAATATGCCTTTATTAGTTTCCTGTGGTTGCCTTAATAAATAAATTACCACAAACTTGGTGGGTTAAAACAAAAGGCATTTATTCTCCCACTGTCTGGAGGCCAGAAGTCTGAAATTAGTATCATTGGCCTGAACACAGGGTATTGCACAGCCTCTGCCTCTGCCTCCATGGTCACATGGCCGCCTCTCCCCTGGGTCACATTCCTCTCTACCTCTTATAAGTCCATGTGTGTCATTTAGGGACCACCTGGACAACCCAGGTAAGTCCACCTCCAGATCCTTAACTTAATCATACCTGCAAAGGCGATTTTTCCTTAGAAGGTGACATTTACAGGTTCCGCGCATCAGGACCTGATGTCTTTGGGGCTATTTCCAGCCTGTGCACATAGATTTACGTAGGCCTGCTTAGGATAGGAGATCCACCTATCTCCCCTTGTTCTGACACCTTGCCTCTTCTCCTGGCTTCCATCAGTTCCAGATCTTCAGAATTTCCTGCTGGGATATGTGGAGTTTCTACAGCAGATTTTAGGGGCATCCTCCCCCCCATTACCAGCAGTGAGTAGTAACTCAGTGATGCATCTTTTGGCCTTTCCTACAGTGTGCAAGTGTGGTTATTGTTGGGCCTCCCAAGACAGCAGTTTCCTGTAGTCGGTCAGCGCGTTCAGCCTTTGCTTCAGGAAACTTGGCAGACAACCGTGCTGTTCCTCACTAGCAGTGGCTGGCAGGCAGCTTCAGCATCCCATGTTTGAGACCATGACTGGGCAAGTGATGTCAAAGGAGGGACTATGACACTGAAATGGTTTAGGGGAGTCAGTCAGTGCATAAAGTGTAAAATTAGAGGCCATAAAACAATTAAGAAATGTACTGGTGTAAGTCACTAAGACTTTCTCTCCCGCCAGCTTCGGGAAATTTTTATCTATATATACATACATATGTACAAGCACATATATACCATGTAATGTATGTATATGTATAAATGCAATCACACCCATACGAATAAACACATATGCAAACAGTTAAAATAATTTTAATACATCATGTAATTATCTCTAAATTGTGGGCTATAGCCTAAAACAGCTTTAGGAATTTAATTAAAGTGACTACTTTATCTTATCTTGACTAGAATATGACAGATAGCTGTAACTTAAATCATTTATACTATAACCTTTCTGAATAAGAATTATGTTAATTAAAAGATGGTAGTATATGTCAAATCTAGAGCTAGGGAAGTCAAATAGCAAGAATTTTTTAAAGACCTATAGGGCAGTGTAGACAAGAGAAACCTTCATTTTGGGTTGCTTTATTACTATAATCTATCAAATAGCTCTTTATTCTGCATCCTCATGAGTCAACCCTTTAATTATAATTTGAGTTCTCATATAGCTTTTTCTATAGATGAAAGGTCATGCTAATCAGTCATTATAAGCATTCTGGTTTATTTAGTAATTTTTCTGGATTTTTTTGCGTAAATATAATGTCATTCTGGTTTATTCATCTGTTTGTTTGTTTTTTAATTTGGTTATCTTTAATTAATCATATACTTGAATCTAAACATAGTGGGAAGAGTCACATTATTGGGACCACAGATAAGTTATTGAACTTAGTATGTCTACAGAGACCTTCTCTGACATTGAATTTACCTTTAAATTCATAATTGATATCTGACTCTTGTTCAACGTGTTTTTTTTCCAGGTCTGATATGTAAGTTTCAAACGATAGTAAATTATCTTGATTGTCACACCTATGTCTTGGTAAGAATAAGTGATACTCTTGACATGAAAACAGCCTCCTTAATATTAATGATGGGAGAAAATAACTGTTTAAGATGTTGCAAACTCTAGTGTGGAAGTTATCAGGAATTTGTCATTCTATTTGAATAAAAGCCCAGCTAGGTTTTACTATTATCACCTACTATTGGATTCGATAGGAGAATGTGGGACGAGGTAGAGTTTACAAAGGAAAAGCAGTATAGTTCTCGCCTGGAATTCTGTACCAAGTGGGAAAGTTCACATAACAATTAGAAGAAATCTTTATGTGTTTTTGAAGGGTAAATTAAATTGTAGGGCACTTCTTTAGTATGAATATCGTTAGCTCTTTAATAAATGATGGTAATCGAAGCTTTGCTTTTTCACTTTTCACCCTTCCTACTCTCTGTAGTTGCTTTTGCAGAGAGAAGAAAGTTGGAAGACTTAAAATCGTTTAAAGAAATTATCCAGAGAACATATTTTTGGTGAGAAACTATTGCATAAGGGAATCCTATCTTCCACCCCTTTCTGTAATATTTAAGAGGACATACTATTTTAAGTGTGAAAAGAAATATGTTTTACAAATTAAACTACTCTGAAGGAGTAGTGAAATTCTCGTGCTTCTTAGTAAATGTACAGTGAAAAATAAAGAGTGATGAGACAAGTACTTTAATTAGGTTGAGACACATGAAGTTCCTGAGTTCAACTCCAATAATTTTATTTTAAAAGTTGCAATATCATTGCATTCAACCTAATATTTTTCAGATATATCCTGAATCACCCTTTGCTCTAAATAACTTGCATATTTGTTGGGTTAGCGCTTAATTCTATTCTTTGAAGTTTTGTTTAAAATAAAATCAAAACTCAAAAATGGAGATTATCTTTTTGTTTCTGTAAGTGAGATTCTGTTATTTTAGGAAGAGTGCTTAGGAAAAGGGTATTTCAACAACAACAATACAAAACAACTTCTTTTTTTTTTCTTGCTTGCTTATTTTTCGAACATAGCTTACAATAGCTTACAGTGTCCACCTTCTTAAAGTTTTCCACTAAAGCCTCCCAAGCAGCAGAGAAGATTCATCCCTGTTGGCCTCATGTTTCCTCTGGTTAGCTCCCTTTCCTACCTCTTAAGTGTTCTGGTATGGTTGCCCTGTCCATAGTAGATCTTCAATATATATTTAGAAAATGACTGCATATACTACAGGTTTAGGCATTGAGGCCAGTTAAGACAGTTTTCTAATTGTTTAGGAAATCGATGAGGAAACCATTAGGTAAAAACAAAACAAAACAAGGGTGGATGGATTACAAGAAGATAGATTCAAGAGATGTTAGGTGGTAGCATTTGATAACTGAATGAGGTGAGGGCGATGGGTTTTGGGTAGTAAAGTTTGACGTTAGATTTGTAACTTGGCTGACCAGCTAGAAAAGTCGTCTTCTCTTAACTAAGAGAACACAGGAGACAGAGGAATTTGGGATTGGAATATATTAGGTAGAGCAGGTGATGGACACCTTTGGTTTTAGTTGTGATGAGTTTAAAATGCCCATAGGGAGTTACCTGGTGGCAGTTGGAAGAAATCAGCTTTTACCTAGTGCTTGAAAGAGAGGCTACTACTTGAAATATGTGTATCTGTTTGTATATGTACATAAGTAATCCTATATTTAGGATTCATCTGTATGTAGTTGTTGAAACTATGGAGCTGAGTGATGTTGAAGAAAGAGAGAAAATCTATTTTAAAAAGATAGTGCCAATTTTCTTTCCTCTTTGACACTCAACAAGAAAGGGCATTAGTATATGTATCCTGTAACATCAGGATATATGTGTATGTGTGTGTGTGTATGTACACCAGATATCCGAGTTCTCATTTACTATTTTGGTTCTTTTCCATCCTGATAATGTGAAGCCTTTATAGATCTCTGTCAAATTAAAAACTACTGAATTAGAAAAGGGCCATTTTAAGGTTATATTTGAAGTATATAATACTCCTTTTTAGGGTTGATAGTGATACAGTCCTAATGAGTTGTCTCTGTTTTAAGATCTGTGATGTTCCTCCATTGGTATTCATTCAGGTATTTTTAATGAAAATAACGTCTTATAATCTAAAATGTTGTGTTCTGCCTTTTCTGGAGCATTTTGTTTCTTGTAGTCCCTCTAAAAGAATAGATATACTATGATTTATTACCATCTTCCTGCTTGGTATACACACATTTTTTTCATATTTTAACATTTTTGAAATTTAGATGTGTTTTAGAGTCAAATGGTACATTAATTTGGTGTATTTTCACCTTTAGAAAAAATGTTAAATCATTTGTTTATCTCAGAATCAATGGTGTGCTAGAATCAAGTAAAAATTGTACATTAAATTATTATAATGTACTATACAAGGCATTTACTGTTGTCGTGGGGGACCTTGATTAGTTGATTTCAAATTTGGCTCTCAGGTTATTTTATTGAGTTTACAGTTTAACCTCTTCCTGGAAACACTGATTTTCATGACCTTAAGGCAATAAACTAACACTGAGAATTTATTAATGACTTCCTTATTCCTCCAAAAAAAGTCTTTCTTTATTCTGTCACCTACTTAGTGATCTCCCAGTCATTATGTTCCTACTTCCCTGATTAAAGTGTGAGCTTCCCTAGGGTTTCAGCACTTTTCTTCAGCTTTGCTATTCCACTGCTAGCATCATAGGAAGTGGGTGTGGAAGTGGACTGGGGAGGGGCTCATGACCTCTGACCCTTCTCATGGCCAGGAGCCCGCCTGCCTTTGTCATAGTCAGACTCTGTGGAATCTGATAGATCTGCACCTCCATAGTTTTGGAAGTAATTTGGATGCTTTTTTTTTTCCTCCACTGCATAAGAGGGTTGGCAGAGTTCTCAAGAATAATTTACATGCCTGTATTTATTATATATATTTTTAGATTATTAAATCAAGACCTTTATTGGAGAATATTTGGAAATGAAAGAAAAACATAAATAAAATTTCAAGCTTGATCTTATTGCCTGGTGATTACCATTGTTGTTTTTTTAAGTTAGGTTCCATAAATGATAAGTGTGATGCATCATCAAATTGCTGAAGCAAAGTACGTAAGCCCAAAAGAATTTCAGAAAATGATTCTGCCCAGTATCCATGGAATGTGTGTATGTGTGTAAATATCATCTTATTCATAATTAGGTTAGTTCTAAGTGTAATTAAAATAAGGATACATACAGAACATCTCATGTTAATCTTTTGATTATCCTTATTTTGAAGAATTACCTGTTTGAATGAAAAATGATATGCTCTGGAAATTAGTTTTTGCCAATTTGTGCATTGAAGACAAGGACTTTTGTAGTGAGTAAATTCTTTTATGCTTGAATGTATTCTCAGAAGCTGTACAAAAAATGCTTCTAACTAAGTTTTGATGTAAAAAAAAAAATCTGAGCTTTGTTATATGCAGTGAAAGCCAGCACCGTTTGGCCTACTCAATCTTAGAAAATTCAGAAGTACCACTTTTAGTATTACGTAGCTATACAAAGTTCAGTGTACTGTCCATGCTCACCAGCATTCAGAAAGTTCACATTATCCTAGCTCTTAAATAAAATATCAGTATTTTGAATATTAATAATGAATGGAAATTTCAAAATGGAATTGAAAAACTATTTGCTTTCTGGAGAAAGTACCATAAAATAATTTTCTTCATATATATTCACATACAGACATACGTTGTTTTGTAATTTTGTAGGTAGAATATGTAAGTGAAGACAAATGAAGTTTATTGGCTTCTAACATTGCAGAATTTGTCAAAAACTCATCTGGAATGCTGCACAACGAATACTGAAAATGTTCTAGTTTTAGGCTTATAATGGCCTGCAGTCATTAGAAAATTAAAATGTTATTTCCATATTTTAGAACATTAACAATATTATTGTGTATATAACTATGGTAATCTTTTCAACTATTTTAATGCTATATGAAGTTTTTTTCCTAGGTTAAACTTTTGTGACCAAACATGACTCCATGTTTGTGAAAATTATGCTCAGTTATTTTCACACAGTAAGCTTTAAGAGTTGGTCAGTTTAATTTCGTGTTTCTCACTTCTTAAAATTATCTTGAAATTTTCCCACTCAACAGCAAATAGTCACATCTTTGATGACGTGTACATATATTTGGCCAGCAATTATTAGAACCAAGTTTTTTAGTTCTGTTATTCAGAACATATTTGTACAGTCTTTATACCATCAAAATGAAACATTACAGATTTAATTTAATATCAGGTGACATGTTGGAGAGCGTTTTCATTACAAAACATTAAAAAGCAAATTATGACATTTTAGTTAAAAATATTTTATTAATATATGTAAGATTCTACTGTACTTTCATTCCTTTTTTCCTTTAAAAGCAAAAGGCAAAAAATTTTCTTCCTATGGCTTTCAAGCTAAAGAAAGTGAAAAGAATTTTAATTTTATGGCAGCAATCATAACCAGTACATTAGGTTTTCTCTAATAACATGTACCATTAAAAAGCGTCGTTATAGCAGTTCTGTGATCTTTACGTGGCAATGAGGAAGAAAGAGCATTATCAAGTATAAGAACTTCATGGCATTGTTACCTGTTGTGGGCCCTGTAGTGTCACAAGGACAGTACAGACTTCTTGCCTTGCTGACAGACACTGGCAGCCACAGTGTCACTGTGCCTTTTCACCTCATGCTAACTGGAAGGACTCCCTGAAGCCAGTCTGTGTCGCCGAGTCCTAGATGAGGTCTTCATGGGTGCTGACCGTAAAAAGTTCATCAAAGTAATGAGGCGAGGAGCGAGCTTGGTGCTCATGGGCAGAGCTCAGCACCAAGGAGTGTGAACTGGTTCCAGCTGTGACAATAAAACAGCAGGTGGCTGCTGTCATTAGGGGTGGCAGATGAGGCAGGGGACCAACAGTCAGCCCACAAAACTCTCATTTGTTAGCTATCGCCACTGTACCATGCAAAATAGCTTCCATCTCAGTCAATTCTACTTTGCAAAATATTCTACATAGCCATAGACTGTTAGAGCCTGGGTGTGCTGGTCTTGTCTTCCCTCGCCTCGCCTCGCCTTCTCATGCCCATGCCCCCGCCCCTCCCATGGACATATTAGAATATGTTGTGGTTACTTTATAAGAATAAGCCCAAATCTTACTATCTTATTTAGGGAATAAAACGTCAAATAATAGAAACCATTATTTTTTCTTTCATACAGTAAGGAGAGGAAATTAAAGAAGTATGTAAATGAGAAACTGGATGAACAAAGCCTCTATTGCCAACTCTGAAGATTAGATAAGCATGAAACTGTTGCCCTTCTTTTATAATTTGCTATAGCAAAACAGAAACTAAAATTTATTGAGCAAAATAAATATTGTAAATATACAATCAATTCTGCTAATTAAGAAAAGAAATACTAGTTTAAATTAACTTTTGAAGATTGAAGACCAGTTATTTTGTAGATTGTCATTCCTACATTTATTACGTGAAAGAGATTTTTCTTATTTGTTTTGGTTTATATCAATGTACATATAGATTCTTATTTTATTCATGAGTCATTGCTATCAGTAATATTTTAAATGCTCACATTACCCTAGTTTAGCCTCTAGGAGCCCTATCATGCTGTTGGCCTGTGCTTTTTGATAGGCTCTTTCATTCTTTGAGCATTTTCTCATTTTCTGTCACAACAAGATATCTCAGTCTCATGTTGTACCTTCCCTGCCTCAGCTCTGGGGTCAACTTTTTTTTTTTTTTGCCAGTGAGCTCTGGTTCCTTCAAATGGAGAATGGTATTTATCAAACAGGATTTAATTGCAAGACGAACTCCCTGTTTTTGGAGTTTCTGTTCAGTGAACAGAAGTCCTCATTTCTTATAAATTGTTTACTGAAACATAGCTTCCATTATATCACATTACTTTAAAAAAGAAAAAAATCATGGAATGCTATTTAAAATCTAGCCCATAGTTTTCTAAGTCCTTCACAATTTGCCCATAAAAGGTCTTTCTAACCTTATTTTTGCTCATATCTATGCTGTAGCCTAAACATTCTCCTGATGTTCTCACACTGGTTTCTCAAAGCTTTACTCATAATTTTCTCCCACCAAGAATGTCATCCTTCTCATAGAAATTTCCTGTTTATCCTTAAGTTTCACTTCTCATTTGAAGGTATCCTCATTTCTTTATCTTTATACAACATTTTTGGTCTACCAGCGTACAAGATACGGTATTGTATTCTAATTAATTGGCTTTACCTCTGTTTACTGATACGTGCACTTTAGATTGAATACATAAATGAATGGTGTACTATCTTCCTTTTGAGCAGAGGGAAAGTCATTTACCATCCAACTTGATCCATTTGTAAGTAATTTGCATTCTCTCAGTCTTATCGCCTCTACCCTCTGCCTGGGTTCATGAAGTTATTTCTCTTCAAGTGTTTTATTACCCTTTATCCATTCTCCCAGATTGCATACGAAAATGGAGTCTACTAGGTAGCTTTCTGTTGCTCTCCTTTTCAATCTTTTTTTTTACTTGTTTTAGGTAAAGACTGGTAGGTGTTCCCCCAAGCAGAGCCGAAGACCAAGATTTTTCAGCTAGTGATTTTTAAGGAAATGCTCTCTGGGGAGGTAGGTGAGGGAATAGGGAAAACTGGGCAGAGAAATCAAAGAGAGGCCAAAGCATGGATTCAATTTCAGGCACAGGTTTACCCGAACCAGATTTTCTAGGATTTTTAGAAAAAGAGTTTGTGTCATATTTTATCCAGACTCGAGGCCAGAGATCTGGGCTTTTATATTCTTCTGTCAATATCCACTCATTGGCTGAGGCTTGGGACTAAAAAGGGGTATCTGGTGATAATTCCCAGGTATCCTTTTCCTGTGCAGCCAAAGCCCCTCTGAAGTTCTGGCTTTTGTAGGAGATGCACAGGTGCATGTCCTGAGACTTTATTGCACTCAGAGTTGCATTTGTGCAATAGTAGTTCCTTACTCTGTCCAATAAAACCAATCCTCCTCTTTGGGGGTATTTTGGAAATTTATAGTGGTGTTTTGGTTGTCACACACTATTAGGTAACCCTGTTGAAACTTATCGGACTGTAGTGAGGGCTGCTGGACATCCTGTAATAGGCACAGAAAAGAATTGTCCTGTGTCTTGAATAGCTTTGGCATTTGTGCAGTTTGTGCAATAAAGAGTTAACATAGCAAGCCTGAGATTGCTATCCTTAAAAAGGCCTGCTTGCAAGGGTGCCCCTCCACTGGCACTGAAAACTTAGATTTTGGGAGGGTCCCCACTGTTCTCTTATATTTCACTGTCCTTAAAATATTTGTAAAAAGAGTATGGTGTATACTGAACACCAGCTTTCCTTCTATGAATCTGAAATTTTGGTACCTGGTAGGCAGAGGGAGTTTACAAGACCAGCCCTGATAAAAGATTGGGTGAGTCTCTAATGAGCTTCTTTGGTTGACAGCATTTCACAACATGTCACAACTCATTGCTAAGGGAATTACATCCATCCTGTGTGACTCCACTGAGAGACGATTTTGGAGACTTGTGCCTGGTTTCCTCTGAACTTTGCCCATGTGCCTTTTCTTGCTCTGTAAGCTTTTGCTGTAGTACATCTTAGCCATCAGTGCGATGATGTGCCAGGTCACGTGAGTCTTTCTAGTGTCTCATTGAAGCTAGGGAAGTTTTAGGGGAGTCTGTCCGGGTCTGAGCTCTTCTTTGTGGGAAAATTTTTGATTACTAATTCATTCTTTTTACTTGTTATTGGTCTCTGCAGATTTTTTATTTTTTCTCAAGTCAAATTTAGTCATTTATGTTTCTCTAGGAATTTGTCTATTTCATTCTTGTTATCGAATTAGTTGACAGATGATCATTGTATTTTCTTTTAAAAAATTTTTAATATCCATAATGTCAGTAGTAATATCTTCTTTTTATCCTCATTTAATAATTTGATTCTTTTTTCCTTTTTTGCTTGATAGATTCTAGCTAAAGATTTGTCATTTTGATGCTCTTTTGGAGAACCAGTTTTTGGATTCATTGATTTTTTTCCCCTCTATTTTTCTATTTTCTATTTCATTTTTTTCTGCTGTATTTATTTTTGACTTCCTTCTACTTGCTTTGGGATTCTCTTGCTCTTCTGTTTCCACTTTCTTAAGGTAGAAGGTTAGTAGTTGATTTACTCTCTTATTCTTTTAAAGTTCGGGCATTTACCACTATAATTTTTTCTCTAATCCTTGCTTTAGCAGCATCTCATAAGTTTTGGTATGTTGTATTATTGTTTCCATTCATCTCAAGTTATTTTCTTATTTTTCTTTTTGTTTCTTCCTTAATAATTCTATTGCTTAATTAGGTGAGTGTTGTTTAATTTCAACATATGTTGTGTTTACTAAATTTTCTTTTTAAATAAATTTCTATGTTCGTTACATAACATCGGAGGAAAGACATTCTTTGATTTCAATCCTGGTAAATATGTTGACTCTGGTTTTTATGTCCTAACTTATGGGGGTAATATTGGAGAATATTCCATGTGCACTTGAGATCCTGTTTTTGGGAGACATGTTCTGTAACATGTTAGGTCTAGTTGTTTTGTAGCTTTGTTCAAGTCTTCTCTTTCCTTGTTTATGTTCTACATAGTTCTGTTCATTATTGAAAGTGGGGTTTTTTGAAGTCTCTATTATTGTTGAATTATTTCTTTTCCCCTTCAATCTGACCATTTTTGCTTCATGTATTTTTGGGCTCTGTTGTTAGGTGCATATATTTTCATAATTGTTATGTCTTCTTGATGGAGTGACCTTTTTTTTTTTTTTTAACATTGCAAAATACTCTTTTTTTGTTCTGATAACAATTTTTGTCTTAAAGTCTGTTTTGTCTGTCTGTCTGCTGCTCCCTTTGGCTTACTGATTGATTGTATGATACATCATTTTGCATTTTTTTACTTTCAACCTATTTGCATCTTGGAAGCTTATATGTGACTCTTGTGGATAACACATACTTGGATCATTTTTTAAGAATATAGTTTGTCTATCTCTGCTTTTGATTGGAATGTGTAGTCTATGTATATTTAATGTTATTACCAATAAAGTTGATTTGCATATACCATTTTGTTATTTGTTTTCAATATGTCTTTATACCTACCCTCTTCCCTTTTTATCCATTACTGCCTTCTTTTTGGTTAAATAAGGTCTTTTGCATTAATTAGCTTTTCTCTTGTGTATCCTTTGCAATAATCTTTTCAATTTATTATTATTATTTTTGAGTTATTTTCTTAGTTTTTACCCTGTAGATTACAATTAACATCTTAAATTATAACAATCTAGTCTGGATGATTACCAACTTAAATTCGGTTCTGTACGTTTGCTCCCTCCATATTTTCATTCCTTCCCTCCTCATATGTGCTTTTATTATCATACTGATTGCATCTTTATACATTGTATACCCATCCATCTAGATTTATAATTATTGCTTTATGCAGTTGTCTTTTAATCAGACAGGAGGAAAAAGAGTTAGAGAAGACATATTTATACTGTCTTTTATAGTTACCTATACAGTTACCTTTACTGGTACTTCATGTAGATTCACACTATTGTCTAGAATCCTTTCATTTCAGTCTGAAAGACTACCTTTAGTGTTTCTTATACAGCATATCTACTAGTGACAACTTCCCTCAGTTTTGTTTATCTGGGTATGTTTTAATATCTCTGGTTTGGATTATGGTTTTTCTGGTTATAGACTCCGTAGCTAATACAATTTGAGAAATATGTTAAAGAAAATAAAAAAGACAAAGAAGAAATAAAAGAGGTTCTTACTTCTATAGGAGTGTATAATGCCTGAAATGCTAATCATTTTCTGATGAAATTTTAGCCTGACTTAAAAAGATTTGTTGAGTATTATTGACATACATTAAACTGTATGTATTTACAATGTATACAATTTGATGAGTTTTGAACCATATTGTCATTGCAAACAAGATAACGAACGTACCACTTCTGCCAAAAATATCCATGTTTTGTTTTGTAATTCTTTCTTCCTGCTCTTCCCCTCCTGTCCCAAGCAGTTTCTGATCTGCTTTCTTTCACTAATATTTAACTTGCATTTTCTAGAATTTTATATTCATGGAATGATACAATATGTAATCCTTCTTGCCTGGCCTCTTTCATTACACATAACTATTTTGAGAATCGTCTGTGTGGTATCATGCATTGATTCTTCATTCCTTTTTACTTCAGCGTTTGTTTATCGATTTTCTTTATCCATTCATCTTTTGATGGACATTTGGGTTGTTTCCAGTTTTGGATATTTCAGTGTAAGCTTCTGTGAAAATTTATGTACCAGTCTTGGTATGCACACATCCATCCTATCATTTCTCTTGGCTAAAGAGTGGAATTACAAGGTCATATGGTTGTATGTATATGTTTAACCATTTGATAAACTGCCAAACTGTTTTCTAGAGTAGTAGTAGTACCTTCTTCCATCCCCACCAGTTCTTCCTGTTTTTCTACATACTTCTCAACATTTGGTATGGGCAATCTCCTTATTTTTCCTTCTTCATATAATAAACTTTATTTGTAAAGAAGTTTTAGATTACAGAAAAGTTACATAAAAAATTTAGGTGATTCCCATATACCCCACCCCCTTCCCCTCTCACATTATCCCACTGTGAAGTCTGTTTTTCATATAATAAACTTTATTTTTAATGAAATTTTAGATTGCAGAAAAGTTACATAGAAAGTATAGGGGATTCTGTTATTCCTCAACCCTCCCCCTCTCACATCTTCCCCTGTTAACATCTTACATTAGTGTGGGACATTTCTTACAATCGATAAACAAATGCTGAAGCATTGCTACTACCTAAGATCTATAGCTTACTTTATGGTTTGCACTTTGCACCATACAATTTTGTAAGTTTTGACAAAATGTATAATGGCCTGTATCCATCATTGCAATATCATACAGAACAATTCCAATGCCCTAAAAATGCCCTATGTCCCAACAGTTCTTCCCTCCCCCTCCCCTCAGAACCTCTGGTAACACTATCATTATATCAGTGTTACAGGTTCTTCCATTACTACAATCATGATAAGTCTACGTTGGTCCATGGTTGCATTCCCTGCTTATGTTTGTTTATTCTTTGTTCTTGAGGATTTGGGGATGATGATGTCTGCTCTGCTTCAGATTGGGAGGGTTCTTAGATGTTATTGGTCAGATTGAAGGACTGTTTTGCTCGTAGTGTAGAAATTCTTTGTTTTTTGGGATGGGGGTTGTCCATCATCATCATTATGTGAGTTGTCCTGGGCAAGTCTGGTGAACTGCAGAGTAGGTGTTGGCTGCACCTCTGCTGAGATTCAGGGCTCAACCCGGTGTATGAACAGACTGAAGATTTAAGTCTCTGGGACACATATTTAATGGGTTTCATGCTAATTATAGGTTCAAATAAAAGAAGTTGAAGAATCATGTGTAAGTTAATTATAAATGAGTCTAACTCTGTTACAGCGAGGAAATAGGTTATCATATATTCCAAGGTAAGGCCCACTGACGAGGTGCTGATTTCATAGGGCTGTGTGCCTTTTCTTAGTGTCCGTATGTCTCTAAGAGCCCTCTGGAGCACCCCTGATTGAAGCTTTATTTACTGTGGCAGTCGGTGAGATCTACCCGAAACACGCGTAAGTGTAACCTCTGGAATGACCTCCTGACTCACTTTGAAATCTCTTAGCTGATTTTCTCCTAACCCATGGCTTGTCTTTTTATAAATTTTGATATAGCCCAATTTATCAATTTGTTATTTTATTGATTGTGCTTTTGGTGTAATATGTGAGAACTGTTTGCCTAACTCAAGGTCATAAAAACTTTCTCCTCCTAGGTTTCCATTTAGTTGTGTGATCCATCCTCAGGTAAATTTGTACCTGGCGTGAGACTCACACCAAGGTGGTTACCATTGCCCTGCTGTTCTTTTCTTACTTGCTTTGTGTCTTTACACCTGCTGTCCTTCTTTTTGTTGATCCTCTGTGCATTATGTGCCACTTTCTCTGGCTGCTTTTTAAGGTTTTCTCTTTATAAATGATTTTGAGCAAATTGGTTATGATTATCTGCGTGTGGTTTTCTTCATGTTTCCTTTGTTTACAGTTTGTTGAGGTTTTTAGATCTGTGGGTTTATAGTTTTCATCAAATCTGTGAAAATTTTGGCCACTGTCTCTTCAAATATCCCACCCCACCCACTCTACCAGTTCTTTGGGCATTTTAGTTATATTATCTGAAATTGTCTCACAGCTTTCTAATCCTGGTTTCTTTTTTTACAATTCTCTTTTCTCTTTGTGTTTTTATTTTTGATAGTTTCTATTGATATTTTCTATCTTCACTAATCTTTTCTTCTTTTGTCAAATCTGCCATTAATACCAACCAGTGAATGTTTTTTTTTCCTTTCACATTATATATTTATTTTTAGAACTTTGATTTGTGTCTTTTTGATATTTCTTATCTCTACCTTTTTGATCAAATGATATATTTATGAAAACTGGTTTAGTGTCTTCGCTGATTTTAGCATCTGTGTCAGTTTTGGGTTGGTTTCAGTTTGTTTCCTGATATGTGTCATATTTTCTCACTTCTGGTTATTTTTCATTAGATTCCAGACCTTTTAATTTTACCATTTTGGATCCTCTTCCTTTTGTATTGCTATAAATATTTTTGAGCTGTGTTCTGAGATGCAGTTAATTTACTTCAAAAATACATTTGGTCTTTCTGTGTCTCACTTTTAAGAGCAGTGCTTGGTCAAGGACTATTCTCTACTACTGGGGCAGACCCTCTGTGTGCCCCTCGAGGTACCAGGACTATACTGTCTGTCTGGTGGGACCAACGTTGTCCTTTCTCTGTCTGAACCCCAGGACATGTGACTTGTCAGTACTCAGCGGAATACTCCGTGCTCCCCATCTGCAGCCCTCGGGAGTGTGCTGTCTGTAGGTCTCTCCTCTCTTTTACCCCTGTCCTGTCAACTCTAGCTGCCAGTTCTTCATGTACTCTGCTCTACGTCTCCTTCACTCAGGATGTCTCCGCATCTCCAACTGGGTTCCTGTACCTGTTCCACAGTCTGACAACATTCCTATGTGGGGTGCTGTCTTTCTTTGCCTGATGTTCATATCTCAGAAATGGTTGTTTCATATATTTTGTTAATATTTTTGGTTGTTTTAGGTGGGCATATAAATCTGGTTGTTACTTCATCTTGTAAATTCGGAATCAATGAAAATTCGATCAGAAATGTAGAAGCACTATGATATATAATGTGTGTTGTAACCGTGCATGCCTGTGTGTCTCAGCTCAAGGTCTGTGTCACAGGGGTTTGGACAATTGTGGGAGCTTTGTAACCTGTCTCCATAAGGCCGAGGTTGCTATTGTACCTGCTGGTGGAGCTTGAAGTCCACAGGGCAGGAAGTTAAGAAGTGAGGAAGGATATAAAATAGGGGAGAACAGGAACAAGCTGGAACCCACAAGCATGAATGAGAGCCCAGGAGGACAGACTGAACCCCTGGCTAGTTTTTGCTGCTTCTGATGTTGATATCAGGTGTTAGTTTCCTGCAGAAGCTCATACCCTCTTTCAATTTGATAACCTTTTACATATTTGGTCCAGGAGTTGGAGAAGGTGATGCAGCATCCCAGGTTTGCTGGGTAGTTGCAGGCCCGGTTGATGCCTTTTGTCAACAGGCGTGAGTTGTGAAAATGAGTGTTGTTTCTCTTCCGCCCTCCAAATGTCACTCAAGAATCTCTCTTGTGGCCTTCCCTAATAGACACATACAGGGAAGGGAATTCTGGGAAATGTAGTTTGGCCTTGCCAAGTTAACCTGGTGTTTGTCAACTTTGCACCCATTTGTATCTTAAACCATATTTACTCCCTAACTAAAGACAATAAAAACATTTGCTTCAGCCTAACATGATACACATACTACTGCATGTAATAAAAATACCTTTTTCCCTGAAAAAAAAAAAAAAAAAATTAATACCTTTTTTTGGCTTTGGGTGATGTAAATTCTTCTTGCTAATTCACACTCCCTTTCTGCTATACTATAACTTAAACAATGAGTTATAAAAGAAACTACAGGTAGCAGATCTTCTTTTAAATGATAAGGCAATTAGAAACGGGAAGAAAATAATCTAGACTTAATTATTATTTTTAAAAAATCCTCAGTATTTCTTTATCAATTGGTTCACTTAGTTCATTTTATTATGAATTGCTATGGGAAAATAATTCAGCCAGAACCCTTATTAATTGACAATTTTGCATCTCTCCAGTGCAGCAATAATTGATGATGATAGTGATCTCCCTGAAGCACTGTATGCTTCTGATATGCCTGCTGAATCATTAAACAAAGATTAAATTCTGTTCTATAAAGTATTGTTATTAAATGCATTCTGTTGTGCTCTAATTTTTTGCATAATTGTATTCCATGAGTGATATTTATATTATATTATGTAAACCTGGATGCACAATTCAGAACACCCTTTTATTTGCCCATCTCTCACAGGGTGTGCTTATGTTAAATGAGTCCAATAGCAGACTAAACCATTGTGTATTCTCAGTTTGGGACACTTATTTATAAATAGCTCAGTAAATACTGGTTGGATAAATGTATTGAATGTGTATGACCAGCAGCTTCAATTCATTTTCACATAAATTGTAATTGACTTCTCTTGTTTACCAACGATATTTGAAAAGGAAAACATTAAAACTCTTTAATTCTAAAATTCCCCTTGAACCATAAGTGCCTGTACTAGTTGTACAAAAGTACTGTTGCACAGCTCAGCACATTGCACTTGCATGCACTATAGTGGAATTTACCGAAGGACATTTCTTACTGGATGTCAGATTGTGTTTGAGGCTTAGAGTCTACAGCCTACTGGCCCCATTCTTGGTGCTCTTTTAGCCAAGGTTAGAATCAATAACTGGTCACCACTTCCCCACTGGCATCCTTTGCATTGCATGTTACGTAGTATTGTCAGTTTACATTAAAAAATCAAGGAAGAAATTTGAAGACAGATGACATGTTAAAGTGGAAATCCCTTTTTTAGTGGATTTATTGATCAGTGTTTTATTCCCTGACATAAACATTCTTGTGTATTTTACTCCTGCACATTTAATCTATAAAGACAATACCAGAATTATACACTTGGATAAGAGAGAGTCTTAAATATATTAATAGCAATAATTTACTGAGACTGACAGCATTTCATGCATTATGATAAGCAACTTAGGCTTCTGTAGACTGTATGTAGATACTTTCCCTCTATTCATTGCTCTTCTTAATTCTTATTTGGCTCTGTTTTTCTCATTTGTAAAATGAGATGAAAAACACAGTATTATGTATCTATTATAGTTGTTTTAGTGTTAAATCCCATAGCCCATGTTAAGCGTTTATTCCCCTATTTGGCACATAGTATTCTCTTACTAAAAGAGACCTTTTCATTACTCTTGTAGTTTTGAATCCTTCCATCGTCGTGTGAGGAAGGTCTTTGAACCATGGAAAGATGGAACTGAGATTCAGGGAGTCCCAGTGACCAGTTTAAATCCTGGTGCTGGTGCTGCTGCCTCTTCCTCCTGCTCCTAGAGCCCTCCACCTCACCACCAGCTCGCTGTACAGTGAGCGCACGCGTGCAGAGGCTCACTGTGCTCCCAGCACCGAAGTGAGCCCTGGCTGTCCATCGTGTCATTTAATCTTCACGTCAGCACCAGGAAGGAGGGCTGATGTTGGCTCTAGTTGTATCCCAGCCCTTCTGAAGGGAGCCTCAGGGCTATTATGTTATGGCGCATGCACGTTATTTCTTATACAATGCACACTTGGATTTGTATTTTAATTTTGGTTGAACATATCAATATTTTTCATTCTCACAATATTTAACAGTAACAGAAGGTCTCACCATTGTTTTGCCTCCTTCAAAAAACTTGAGGTAGCTCTAGGCAATGTGTGGTTTCTTGAACAATTTTGGGAATGGTTTTCAATGAGTATGGCTTATGATTGCCGTCTTTTAGGTCCTACACTTTTCTTTCTTATCACAATATTGCTATTCATAAACAAGTCTAACCTCGTTTGTTTTTGATCCTCCTTCGGGGTATCATTTCATTGATTATTGCAGTTCTCATTTTATAGTTCACCACTAAAATAATTGTTTACTAAATTCTTTGTATTTTTTATTTAGCATCTCAGCTACCAGTAGTTTCATGTTGTCTTACGTATCACTGTTGCTGACTTAGCCAAGTTCATGCCACTGTTAATTGGTAGAGCCTAGACCAGTTCTAGGTTCTTTGGCTCTTGATTTCAGTAGTTTTTCACTATACTACACCTTTGTTGTTTCTCAGATACTGAGATAAAATACACTTCCTTCATTGATTTCGGTTAGTCAATTTTTATTAATAGTTCTTTCAATAGCAAATGACCTTTTATTAAAAAAAATAGCATGCACTTTTGAACTAAGGATTAATGTAAGAATGATAATATATTAGATGGAGAAGGGACAGGGCTGTTTAGTGATTAAGTGTAGTATGTGTGCTCTGGAATTGGACAGCTCCCGACTCTGCCATTTATTAGCCAAGCAACCTTGGGTGAGTTACTTAATGTATATGTTCCTAAGGTTTTCATCTCTAAAGGGGCAGTTAGAAGGGTTAAATAAATTAGTATATCGGAGCCATTCAGGAGAGTGCTGGGTCTTTTCTCTCCCCTCGTAAAAAAACAAAAACCTAATAGGTGATTGCTTTTACTATTGTTAAGGATGTGGTTAGTATTTGGAAGTCTACAATATATTATTAAGGTCTTTGGGGAATATTATTATTCAAAATTATGAAACTAGTGGTAGTTATATATCTCTATGGGGACCTTTACTAAATGAGAATGGAATTACTTCTGAGATAAAGCAGTACTAACTTGCTGAATGTCTTCCTTTCCTGTTTTGTGCAGGCTAGGAAATTGCACATGGTGTGTGCATCTGTGTGCACATGCATGTGTGCATGAGCGTGTGTGCATGTGCATGCACATGCATGTTTATGCATGTGCGACATTACCTCTTAGTCATATTTCTGATTGCTCTAACTCACATTTCATGATATCTAAAAGTTGACCAACATCTTTCTATGAACAGAATACTTTCTGTCGATAGAGTTGTGAGACTTAGGAAAGTTTTTGATTCTTAGGAATAACTAAAAGTTTAAGTTTTGTTTCTTCAAAGGGATTTTTAGTAATTTAGTATCATTTATTTTCGTGGAGAAGCAGAACTATCCTAGAAAATAATAATTATTACATTAAAGGATTAAAACATTCTTGGATATCTTTAAATTTTGGAATGCTAATAATTTGTTTTTGAAACAAGTTGCTTTATGGACAATTAAAAGAGTATATTTTAAATGTGTAAGTAGTGGGTCTTCTGTGAAATTATAAATAAAAGGGTGATATAAAGACCAGTTTTATTTTGCCCAAGCAGTGATTTGATAAAAATGTTTGAGAAATATATTTGTGAAGTATCATTTAACATTTGTTAACTTCTGAATTTTGGAGTAAAAAATCTTATGTAATCGTAGATTTTTCATTTGTACAAGGTAAATTTTTAAAATACTTGAATGCTTTTGAAATTCAGGTTTTTCTGTGTTTTTCTCTTAGGTTAATCTGCTCATTAGTAGGAATGGGAATGGATGAAACCATAAATGGGAACCTGATCACAAATTTATTTAACAATGTTATGTAACATATTTCATTACATGTATATAAATGTGTGTATTATATAAATGAAGTTTTAATATTTCATTTAGGTTTTGTTTTACATTGTGTTTTCCAATAAATTTTAAATTTTAACAAGTCCTAATGTGTCCTGATTTCTGACAGTTTGTGAGTAAACCTATTTTTTCTTCTTTTTCTCTAAATTTTTTATTTTTAAATAATTTTAAACTCAACCAGCTAGTTGCAAAACTAATACAAACACCATATGTAGAACTTCAACATACCTACATCCACTGATTTGATCATTTTGCCATATTTGCTGTATCCTTCTCTCTCTCCTTTCATCCATCTAGCAACCTATCATCCTCCCCTCCCCTCCCCCCTCCCCTCCCCTCTTTCCTTCCTTTTCTCTCTATCTCTCCCATCCATCCATCCATCCCCTGAACATTTGAAAGCATGCTCCTTGAATACCTAATACTTCCATGTACATTACCTAAGAACAAGGATATTCACTTATGTAATCAGCTGAAGTCAATTATCAAGTTCAAGAAATTTAACATTGATATAAAGCTTACGTTCTATATTCCAATTTTTTCATATGTCCCAATTCAACCTTTTGTCATCCTAAAATACCTATTTTAACCTGATTTTGTTTATAATAAAACCAAAGTGATTTATTTCAAGTGGCTATTGTTTTAGTTATGATCCATAAGCACCTTTAGATATATATCTAAGCATAATTGTTCTTGTTACCTGTTTCACAGGTCATTAATTTTTAGTTTTATCTCTTCATCATAAGGTAAATATTTTCTTTTTTATATATTGAGCATTTTCCTTATCCCAGTAAATTTAAGAGAATCTTTATTCTAGATCATCTATTTGGTTTGTCAGTCATTAGTTTTGAAACACTCATTTAGAAAATTATTTATTGTATTATAATGATTTTATTGAGAACGATTTTATTTCTGTAGCATTTTCTTTTTCCTTTTTGTTTCCATGAGGGCATAATCTTCCGTTCCCAGAGGGGAGTTCTGCGTAAAGTTCACCAGGCACTTACTCCACTTTCGATTTTTAGCTCATTTGCTACATTTTCTTGAAAAAAAGTCCAGGTCCCTTATCTTCTCTGAGCTCCAAATCCCTCTTTTTTCAGGTAGACTTGATAAGGCCAACTCTGCTTACCCATTCAGATATATGAAGCTCTGGAGGAAATACATAAAAAATGCTGTGTAAACTGTTTAGCATCATGTTGGTTTTTGCTTTTTTAACTCTGCTTTTTACTTATTGTAGGAAAAACAAAAGACATAAATATTATTAGACATAAATTCCCATGTCAAACATAATTTGGATGGTATTTGCCTCTGTTCTTATGTGTGTTTGTATATGCATTAGAATACAGAATATATATACATATATAAATGGGATATATTCATTTGATATAGTTATCATTGTTTGGTCTAATACTAAATCATGGGCATTCTTCTGTACTTTTTAATGATACATAGTATTCTACCATAATCATGCCACTATTATTGAGCATTTATTTTGTTCTTGGTTCTTTTTTTTTGTTTGTTTGGAATATAACTTTTTGCCTTCATTTCAGACTCTTTCTGGTATATTCCAACAATTGAAATAACTGGTTCAGAATGTCTGGTGAAGATTATTATTTGCTTGTTTAGAGGCTTGGTACTTTATTTGTTTCAGAAAGGAGCCATGAAAGGTTTATGAGGTGAGATTTGGTAGTAGGATCTTGTTAATAGGAAGTTTATCTGAGATTGGTGTATGGGATGTGTTAGAATGGAAAGCACTGTCATGAAGACTATAGCATACAGATATGATAGTATGATCTCATTTAATTA
Organism: Cabassous unicinctus; assembly: GCA_029593785.1. NCBI lineage: Eukaryota > Metazoa > Chordata > Mammalia > Cingulata > Chlamyphoridae > Cabassous > Cabassous unicinctus. Next base: position 17,224 of record JAQZBX010001816.1, on the reverse strand, counting down.
TGTAAATGACAAAAGTAAGGTCTTGATGGGGAGAAATTTAGAAGAAAAAGTTGGTAATTTATGTAAAATGAGGATAAAAATTTAATCCTCATAAAGTTGGGAAGGTGGTACAGTTGAGAGCATCCAGGAAGTCTTGAGAAGCTCATTTGTGAGGGAAGATCATGGATATGTTTTACAGTGTAGTCAGGACAGCCTGGTTAAAAATACCCCAGAAAGGCCGTGAGCACAGTGTTCATCTTTTGAGTCATCCACAGAAACATCATGCCTGAAGCACAAAAATTGAAAACTGTTTTAAAAACAGGAGTGTGAATGACTTAAAGTACCTTCCTGAGAAGATGAGAAGAGGAACGGGAATCATCAGTAATACAAAGTAGGATGTGATCAGAAGTGGTTTAGGAAAACTCATACTAGAAGCCTTATTATTAGAATGTTAAGAGCGTAGTAGTAAATGGAGCATTTGCATTTAAGGATTCACAAAAAGACTTGTTTGGACAGAAGTTTTCCGCCATGATAAAATCTGATTTATAAACAGAAATATTTGTGTGCCACTTAAATTTCATCACAAAATATTTTAGAATTATTAAAAGATACAAAGAATATCTCATTTACCAAAAGTGATCAGACATTTCCTTTGTCATGTAGCACTAGTAGGGTCATTAACACCTGTATTTCTACTCACTTTCTGTTCAAGACAATCTAGGCTTTTTCTATCATGCTCTTCAAAATTCTTCCCACTTCTGTTCATTGCCGAAGGCCAAAGCCACTTCGACATTTGTAGATATTTAGTACAGAAGCATCTAACTTCCCAAATCTGTTTTAATTTTCTATTTGCTGCCTTAAGAAATTACTGCAAACTTTAGTAGGTTAAAACAACATAAATTGTGGAGTGTCTATGTGTCAAGTGGTTGAGTGCTTGCTTTCCACATGGGAGGTCCCAGGTTCGGTTCCCATTGCCTCCTAAAAACAAAAAAAAACAAGTAAAACAAATGAAAAAACCAACTCAGGGAAGCTGATGTAGCTCAGTGGTTGAGTGCCAGCTTCCCACATATGAGGTCCTGGGCTCATTTCCTGGCCCTGGTTCCTACACACACGCACGCACGCACGCACGCACGCTCGCACGCTCACTCAAATTTATTATCTTACAGTTCTGTGGGTCAGAAGTTTGACCAGCCTGAGACCAAGGTGTTGGCAATGCTGTATTCCTTTTCGTAGTCTTCCCGGAAGAATCCATTTCCTTGCTCTTCCCAGCTTTCAGAGCCCCTTCCTTGGCTCATGGCCCCCTTCTTTTTCAGAGTCAGCAATGTAAAGTCTCTCTGACTTTACTTCCGGAGTCACATCTCTTTCTCTGACTTCTTTTTTTCTGCCTCCCTCTTCCACATTTAAGGACCTTTGTGATTACAGTGGGACCACTAGAATAATCCAGGATAATTTCCCTATTTTAATGTCAGCTGATGAGCAACCTTAATTCCTTCTGTAAGCTTAATTACCGTACGTCATAGAACTTCACACGTTCCTCATTTCCTGAGATTAGGATATGGACTTTCTGGGGAGGGCATTGGCCTTCCTGCCACACCCGGCCTGTGTGTTCTGCAGCCAGTAGGAGAAATGCACACTTTCTGCATCTGAAAGTCTGTGATACAATCTTTCTGTTATAAGTATACCATTAAAGTAAAATTAACATTTAAATTATAGTTTGAAACTACTCAATTTATTTAAGTTCATTATCAGAATGGTAATAGTTTATCATTCAAAAGACATTAAGCAAAATGGCAATAAATTCCATATATTTTTAATGATAAGTGACATATTCTCCAAAAGTCGGATTACATCATTGTTTTTTATTTATTTTTATGCATCTAGAATTTACACTGGGTTTATGATCACTCTTTGGAGAGTCATGATTTAATGTTCTGTTTGTGCTTACTTTCTCAGTTATATAAGGTTATTTATATGAATGGATTGTGCTGATTGTGAATGTATGTAATGATGAAAATTAATTTGTACCACAGGAAATTAGATGACTTTTATTGGCAAATATTGTTGACCTAAAGGCATGGGGAAACCTGTCAAATTCCAAAATGTGCAGATCAGGATATTAAGTATATCTCAGCTGTGTATTTTTATGTTCTATCTTTTTTCTTACTGCTTAACGTTGACATTGTTTGGTTAGGCATTACTTTTCTTCACCTGGATTTTAAACCCCTTCAATGTAGACACTGTATTTTGTTCCTCCTTGTACCTTTAGATCCTACTTAGTTCCATGGTATGTATATTTAATGCAAAAGATAATATTTGTAATTATGTATATCTTTCTTCTGTTCTAACATACCTCCTTGAATCCAGTATCTCTGCCTTCTAATTTGTTTCTTATTTCTCTTATAATAATTGCTCTTGTAATAGTTATTATTTATTGGATGATTACTGTGTAACAGGCACTATGCTAAATAACACGTTTATTATCTTCTGTTTATAACTTTCTGAAAAGTATTATTATCCCCACACTACAAATTAGGAAACAGGATTAGTATGTAAAAAAAAAAAATTGTACAGAATCACCCATATGGTAAATAGTAGAGTCAGTACTTGGTCTGTACTCTCTCTTGCTGCAAAGTGTGTGGCCTTAATTGCAGTCCTCTAAGGGCTTTATAAAGGAGAAATCAAATCTCATTTATGTCCCAGTTTCAAAATTACTCAGACTCTATAAATCAGCATTTTCTGAACCACAGGTCTAGTAGACATGTATAGGTTTGTTCTAACAAAAATATTTAGTGTCCAATAAACTTTCTTTGAATTGCATCAAATTGCTTTGCAGTTCTGTGAATATAGGTTCCTACAAGAATTCATAGTATGGTAGGCAGTTCATCTTCCTGCCAATCTGAGGCCCTGCCAATGGAAACAGTGTGGAATATTGGAGTGGCTGTGGTTTCTTGACCCTTTGAGCCTGGGTGTGGCTAATGCTCCTATAATGTTGAGAATGTGCCAGGCCCCATTACATGCACTGTACAAATATTAGTCATTTAATGCTCATAACAACCCCATTAGGGGCAATTAGTACCATCCCCATTCTTTAAACGAGGAAACCAAAGGCTCATAATTAAAAAGACCTGGACCTGGAATTCGAACCCAGGCCGCGTAGGTCCAGATTCATGCTAAGAGTTATTACTACTTTATCTTATTTCAAAGGGATCAAGGTTAGGTGCCAATGCTGAAGTATCCTACTGTAGTTTCTGCGGGATCTGTAGTGGCATCTGGGGGACTGATGGGAAATCAGAGTTCTGCATCTGGTGGGAAAGTGAGGGCCTTTTGTAGAAGCTGGAAAGAAAGGGAAGAGTTTGGGGCAGAAAATGAAGGTCTGGAGGCAGCGCTCTGAGACTTGACTATTTTGCTAAATAATAGGGATATTTAAAAAAATAAAATATGATTTCTATCCTCAAAGGGCTCCCATTTAAGTGGGAAGGAGACCAACACGTGAACTCACAGAAGTTTGTGCGTTTTTTGGTATCTAAAGCTCTGAGAATAGAAACAGAATTATTGGTGATGCAGTTTTCAAGTCTGTTATAGAAATCCAGTAATTTGCAATACTATTGCAAATCTTTTTGACTATAAATTTGCTTTCTTCTAGGACTCTAGGATTCAGAATATGTGCATAAACACTTTGACAATACCAAATATGAGATTTACATAAAATTTAAAATTTGGAGTTCTCAGTAAGTGAAACTGTTAGTTAAAAATGTTATTTTTAGTATAGAGACTAGCTATTCAGATTTGAGCTACAAGAGAGAACATCCAGAGCCCTGGCTGTGCCTGTTTGGATGAGGTTTATGTGTGTGATTGTCCCTCTTTGCTTTGCTTCTTACTCTTACTTAATTTTGGAGTACTTTATTCTTTCATGCCCTTTCCCCTCTTTTTTGGTGATTGATATGAACATTTAAATGTCAACCTGAATATTTGTTTATAGTTTAGGCAAATGGTGCTAATCTGGTAGTTATCCTTGTTGGCTGAAGTGTCTTATTTGTCAGGTCTTTGCATCTTGGTTGTCTCTGTATTCTCACCCACATCAACTGACATTTTATTTCAGCTCTTCAGCATATTTGATAAGGTGTTGATGGAACCGGCCGAAAGGGAGGAAGGCTTTTTGGAGTTGAAATTCTCCATCTTACCAATCTATCTCTTTTTCTAGATGTGACTATATCACTACAAAATTTTGTGAACAGCAGTACTGGTAGTAGATATTATTTATCTAGCTCTCTTTCCCTGCCCTGCTTGCTACATGAGTTTGTATGTGTTGTTTTATTTAATTCTCACAACACTCCTATGATGTAGTGTTTTTCCTCATTTCTCAGTTGAACAAAACCGGGATTCAGTGAATGTACTTACACTCGAAGTTACAGGAGCCATAAATGGCAGAGCTGGCTATGACTTCTTGCCTTCCACTGACCTTCCACTGTCCCTCACTCTGTACCTGCACGTTCACTGTTAAGGGTGAATAAACAGAACTTTGGTCAACACAGTGGAAGGAGTGGCCCTCACAGAGGGCGGGAGGGCTTTTGGCTTGAGGGTGCTTTGGTTCTTGTATTCCTCTGGGAGCCTTTACCCGCTAACCTTGCTACATGTTGGACCTTCATTTTCTACTTCAGCAGTGATTGAAAACTGCTGCTTCATAGTATTCGGTTCACTCTGCTTTTTGCTGGGTGTGCTCTGCTCTGACCAGCTGTCTAGGAAGGGTGAGTCGTTGCATAACAGGCCACCAGGTGGGAGGACCAGGCAAGCCCCCAGTGGGGCCAGGAGGAGAAGTGCAGGTGCATGCAGCATAGTCAGGTGTTACTAACACGGTACCTGGACATTGTCCCTAAGCTTCTTGTGCTGTTGTTGTTGCATCTAGATTGTCAACATCTTAAGAGCACATACTTGATGATTTATCTTTCCTAAACTTGTGTGGTGGCCTCCATTTACCTTATCAGGCATTTCCTTGTAATTGGAAATTATATCTCGTAGACCTCTTTTTGAGGAGTGGGCGACCTTTTTGGAGAGATGAGGGAAAGAGACTTTAAAATATAATCAACATTTCAGGAAAGCATCCTGCTGCTGCTTCTCTTGTGTCATAGGGAAGGAGAAATGCAGCCTGTGCCAGCTTGACTGTGAGTGGCTGCAGTCCACACACTGCCTTGCTCCGTGGGCAGGTTAGGAAATGCTGGTGCACTGTGCATGTGGATGTATGTTTCTTCTTGCTTTTCACATCTGTTTCTCTGTATTTATGGTATTGTGGTTTGTTTACTTTAATAGCTCGGTTAGATAGTCTTCCGTGACTCTCAGGTTGAAATAATTGTTCAGTGATAAACCCTGCTGACTGAAGGAAGCATTTTTTTTTTACTGTATGATATCTAGGATAGGAAAATTACTTTAAAATGATTTTTATTTTGTACTGAAAAGTTGAAATCTATAGCTAGAATACAAATGTCATTACTGCGTTGTATTTTGGCACCAAAAAATAATTTGAAGTGATGCTGTTTCAGGCAGTTATCAAACTTAAAAATCAATCAAATTTTTTAAAACCACAATTTTTATCATTTTAAGGTGTTCCTTCAGTTTTCTCAGGCACTGCCAGATTGATAGCCTTAGCACATGTATCTCTGGCATGGGTCTCCCCCTTGAGCTCCAGACTAGGAGATTCAGCCTGCTGTTGGACATATCTTTTGGATGGCCAAGGGATTCTCCTACTGAACATGTCCCAATCTGATATTCTCCCTCAAAGTAGGTACTGCTGTTGTCCTCCAGCCATCTCAGGTTTTCCCAAACCCCACAATGCTGATGTCCTTCTCTGCCCTCTTGCAGACCCCACATCCTCTTCATATGAGAATTTGGCTAGCTGTAATTAGAAGTATGCGTCCAGAATCCGAACCGTTGGTACAAGCCACTCTCATGCCGGACTATGGCAGTAGGCGGTTAATTGGTCTCTCCCCGTCCCCACTGCTTTTGCCTTTGCCTTCTCCTCTAAACACAACAGCCAGAGGAGCACTACTCACAACAGACGTCGACCATGTCACTCCTCTGCTCACACGCCTGTGCCGGGGACCTACGAGGTTGCTGCTCTGCCCCAGGCCTCTCTTCCGCCTCCTCCTGCTCCTCTCCGGGCTCACGCTGCTAGGCCTCCTCCACCCCCTCTGTCCGGAGCGCCTGCCACCAGGCACCACCTCCAGCTGCCTGTGTCCTTCCCTAGGCTTGGATTTGCATCCCCAGCGCCACCATTTTCCTCAGGAGTCACATTCCTTAGCCTCCCAAGCGTAAATTGTCAGTCCCTTGGTGACATTTCCTACCCTTCTCTGCTTTATTTTTACTCCTTCCCATTTATCACTATTTAATATAATATATATTTCCCCTTTTCTTCCTTGTTATCTGTCTCCCTCACTGGGATTTGTGTTTTATCAGGGTAGAGTTGTTTGTTTGTTTTGTTCACTGTGTACCTTAGCTGCCTAGGACTGTTCCTTGCCTGTGATAGGCATTTAATAAATATATGTTAAATGCATGAATGAATGAACAACATAGAGGACGACTATAAAAGGTTTAGTGCCATTTCATTAGGTTAATAAGCTATAGGCCCTCTGGAATGAGCGCTCTGTGTAGGCAGGACTTCAACTACCTAATTTTCCTTTGTTTCTGCAGAACCTACCAGGGACTGGCACATAGTAAGAAATGAGCAAATGTGTTGAAACCAGGAATGGATAAGTAAAGCAAGAACTTTTATTAGGAGTAAGGAATTTCAGTTATGAAGCTTTTCAGATTTGGATTATTTTTATTTGGGATGGTATCTGGATTTACATTTTTAAAATTACATTAAAAATCATCAGTTATAATCCTATGAAGAAGGTTGTGAAAATCAGGCCAAATTCAAGTATCACATATTGCTGGTAATATACATTTCTTTAAACCAATTTTAAAGAATTTTTACGCACTTTGTGTCTGATTTAATGCTTTAAGAGTGAAATTCCTTCGTTTGTCTACTTATTCATTTGTAGAAATAAAGATTTTACATTTGAATATAGTCGAGCTGCATTTTAGTATTGTAGTTTTTCCCCAATTTTTACCATAATAATAAAAAATTTGTTATTCCTCCTAATATTCAGTATTATAAAAATTCATCTGATAATGTTAGAATGTTAAGTAAAAACTTTCCCTCTCTATTTTCCTTAGGCTCTTCCCCTATGTAGTGTAATATTTTTATTTCAATCCTTAAACCTTTAAACACTTTAATTAGTAAAATTTCTTCCTGTTCAAAACGACACTGCAGTTTCTGAGTTCAGATCTCTAAAATTATACTTGGTCTTGTAAATAAGCTGTGTGCTGCAACTTTGGGTTTTTACCCTTTGCTTTTTGCTATTAGCTTTATGTTTTTTAATTGAAAATAGAGGACAGCAGGGAAGTTCTGACTTAAGTGGACTGTTATTCCTTTTTTTTTTTAAGGAGTTGAAAAAAAAAATTATTTTGTCCAACTCAAGCAGATACAAAATATAGAATATCTTGTACAGTTATTTTTGCTAACATTATATAACCTTTTAATATCATGACTTTGATTCTTTATATGTAATAATTGTCTTTACATTTTAATGATGGATGGTGTGATCAATTTATAATTGTAAAGCATGTCTTCTTCATAGTTGTTATTACCTAATGTATAAGAAGAATGAATGTCATATTCCATGTATACAAGTTTATTATTTGAATAATAAACCTAAAAGGTACAAGTATATTATTATATTATTTTAGCTCCAAAATTGAGGTTTCCTAATATTATATGAAAATAACCAAAATAGAACATAGATGAAAGGACAAGATGCATTCATATTTTCAGAATTCTTTTTTCTTTTGGCTTTTGTCACATTTCTCTTTTGTAAGGCCACAGTGCTTTGCAGTTCTTGTGACGCCCATTTGTGCAGACGTGTCCAGATGAATTCAGTGTTTAATGTTAAGGCTCTTATAACATGCCAATTTGATTTGTAGCCCTTCATATGATAGAATGCTAATTAAAACCATATTTTTGCATATGTCATTCCTTTCATGTACATATGCAAATAGATTCAGTTGCCTTTCAGCTATTGGTAATTAACTTTATGAAGGACAGCTGTAATACATAATTAACAAAAATGTTTGCAAGCCCTTTTACACTGAAAGTTACAACAGTAAAATTTTCTTTTCCTTATCAAGAGAGCCATTTTAGCCTGCTGCTTCTAAAAGATATCTAAATTGTTTTAACTAACCACATGACAGAATTAAATTGATTTTGTACCATGATCAGGGAAGAATGGTGCTCAATGTCCTGGGCCCTGATTCCCATCCATTTCATATTTACATCAACAAAATTGAATTAAGTAAAGATGTCTGTAGAAAACAGGCTATTTCAGGTAGTCCTTTTTGTTTTAGTTATTGCTGTCTTCCTAGCACATAAGTATACTTTTTTTCTGTGATGCAGACCCAGTAAACATTTATATCATCTTTTAAAATCCTCTGTTCAAATTATTACCATGTTTTTAAGGAAACCTCATGAAAGCTATTCATTTCTTTTTTATAGTCCCATAAATATTTAATAAAATGAAATTTTCCAAATTTAAGGATTGAACAAGGGGGCAGTGACTGATATGCTGAAATATTGCTTTATCCTTCTGACTGAATGACAGTGAGACAGTGACTGAAGAACTGAAATCATTGTCACCGATAGCATACCCGTGTAAGAAAATTAACCAGTCTGTTTAGATGCAATTATTTCTTTTGGTTTTCAAGTATTGCAGTATATTTAATCTGTATACAGACTGTTTTGCTGCTACTTCAATTAATAGCAGAAACTTTTTTTTCATCAAGCCTGTCGTTTTAATGTGCATTTTCATAGGAATAGGCTTATTTGCAAGCCTATTGCTCTTAATACTTTTTATACAGATTTCTAGCAGAGTCAAGTTTTAGTTCTATAATTGCTTTTCTTTATTTTTTTAGGGTTGCTTTTGTAATGAAGAAGCACTTAAATACTCATCTACTAGGGAAACATGGAGTTGGCACCCCAAAAGAAAGGTAATTTCCACCCTTTTTCTTTTCCATTTAACAAAAAGAATTACATTTTCTTTTTAGGCTTTGTTTAACGAGACTACTACTTCTAGGTTTTCATCAAGTCAGGTCATGTTTTGCATTTTTGGTACTCTATTGTTGAATGCCGTATTTTCAGTTTTTTAAAAAATTTCAGTCTAAAAATATTTGAAAGGATGTGGGGGACTTTGAATTTTTGAATTTGTGAAACAACCCTTAAATAGTAGTTCAGTGAGAGGAAATTGACCTCTATAAACGCTTAGAGTGTGCTAAAATAAATATGTAAAACTAAACTTTGTCTATTTTTTCTGTATTTTTAATTTGAGGCTTTAAAATAGCATTTTTGAATTCTTACTCTAGAATTAAACTTTGCTGATATTAAAAAAAATACATCTTGTGTCATCCCCCAAATAATACTACAGTTGCCATGTCATGAAAAATAACACTACAATTACTGTCATCAACTGCCAGGTTTTCTTTTTTCTTGCTACTGTATCATAATTAGCTTCATCACATAGACTTAATTATATTAGGTGAACTGAAATATAGCAGTGTCAACTGAACCAGGTGAGCATGGCTACTTCTGGAATTTTAAGTCTTCAGAATGTACAGTTCACCCAGAACTTATGCAAGTACCATCGCCTTCCTTTAGAGACATGATAGTTTCTTCAGCTTTCCCCAAATCTCCTGAGGTGGTACTTAAAATTCCACAGACATTCATGGAATCTGTGGCTTTTTTATTATATTTTAAAATACCAATAGTTACGTAATTTGTTTTACCACTCTAAATAAGGCCTCTTCACCCAGTGTTTGCCTTTTTCAATTTAAAATGCTCTTACCAATATCTTCTATTCTTTCAAGAAATTTATCTTTTTTATTTTTTATTTTCATTTTATTTTTTTGAGGTACCTGGACTGGGGACTGAACCTGGGGCTTCGTATGTGGGAAGCTGGTGCTCAACCACTGAGCCACATCAGCTCCCCTGAGTTGTTTTTTTTCCCCTCATTTGTTTGCTTGTTGTTTGTTTGTTTGTTTTTGTTTTGTTTTTAGGAGGTACTGGGAACCAAACCCAGGACCTCCCATGTGGGAAGCAGGCACTCATCTGCTTGAGCCACATCTGCTTCCTATTCTTACAAGAAATTTTACTTGTAGTTTCTATTGGAGACATTGTTTTCCTTACCATGGTAGAATGGACATAGACTACTGTGTCAAAATATTGGGGTGTTACAAATATGCCTACTGTTTATATTTAGGTTTGCCATATTTTTAAGATTAATTGTAATTTAAAATGGCAGCCAAAATATACATATTGAACATGTCATGGACGTATTATTTTTGAAATTAAAATAAGTTCTACATTATATAAAGAGTAATTTGGGAATTGTCAAAGTTGTGTTTCATAAGCCTTAAGAAAGTGGGAACAAAATATATATATTTATATTTATTTAGGAGGTACTGGAGATTGAACCTAGGACCTTGTACATGGGACAAAGGTGCTCAAACACTTGCGCTACATCCGCTCCTATTTTTAATGATTATGTTCCAGATAGTTTCACATGAATTCTCTCCTTTAATCTTTCTATGACCTATGAGCAGTACATTAGTATTCAAATTTATAGATCTAAAAACAGATTCAGGAAGATAAAATAGTTTGCTTAATATCTCATATACAGTAAGTGTTACAACTGTTAATATTCTGAGTCTAGTTCCAGTAGTCTTCCCAATAAATTATATTCTTTCTCGTGAGAATCTATAACATATAACTATTTAGGGTTTTTAATCTACAAGAGATACATTTGAATGAAAGCAATTTAGATCAGATAAACTGTGCAAAGAAAACAGTTCTTTAACTATAACTAATGTACGTTTTGAACTCAAATGTATCCTTATGCTTTTATTTAGGAGTTTACAAAGAAAAATTGAAGAAGCCTTTCTTCATATTGTTTCATCTTGGTGAAAAATTAGTATTCTTATATATGTGTTTATGTATCAAGTACCTTAAAAAGGGTAGCCACTCCTGTATTACGATATGGGTTAGAAAACCACAGGTATATTGTTTAGTTTTTGTTGCTTTCCTTTTCCTATGCATTTCAGAAGCACTTGCCCTTCTTTCCCTCATTTCATTATCTAAATACATAAAGGGATTCTTAAAAAAGACAACAGAAAGATTGAATGTCTTTCTCTCCTCTGAGGTGTGGGAAGCTTTTCTCGGACATTGACAAACATCTTTAGTCAGACGCTTTTTTTCCTATTAATAATTCTTTGTTTCGCAATACTACTTATTCATGATATCTGTTCAGGTACCTCTCTCTCTTTGTATAGAAATACTGAGTAGGAATGTCAGGAATTCCATAACAATAGAATTTTCCTATAGGTGTCCCTGGCTGGGGATGACCAAGATTTAAGTAGCAGAATCTAGCACAGTAAATGGTCAGAGGCTCTCTTCTCTCACATATCTCCTATCCCTTTCCTTAGAGGGGAACTTGATGCCTTTTATTAATGGTTTTTTGAGGCATAGAAACTCTATCAGCATGTTGAACCATGTTGAGCATAACTGTTCTGTAAATTAAGTTAATATATTTTTTTCTTATCTGTTTTAAAACATTAATGCCTTGGCTATAATTTTGCAAGGTTGCTGTATTTTAATTTCTCCAGGACAGTATAATCAGTTTACTTTTTTATGTTTTGAATTTGATTCTCCTCCCTTATGCATTGCATATTATAGCAAATAGTAATAGAAGTTAGCTAAATAGGCTGTGACAATTAAATTAATAATGCATTTTGTTTGCAAGTATTTAGGTGTAGTGGTTTGACTGATATATGCAAAAATAATAATTTATTAAAAATGAATTCATATACTTGTACTATCAAGTTTGATGAATCAATAAATTTTGTCAGCATGACTGTCATTTTAAATAGAAAACCAAATAATTTCAAATATATTATTTGAGTCTCCATGAATTCCTGAAGTGAAGGGCTTGCAAAAAGAATTTAATTTTTGACCCAAATTTGCATTAACCTATTTTAAGATAGTAAACTACAGTATTTCTGAGGTCTTATACTCTTAAACACAAACAACTAAATATAGCTACTTTCAATTCATATAGCAAAATAATAAACTCCAGTAATTTGCGAGTTCATTCTAAAATATTCCCTATTTTAAATAAGTAATTCTCTTTATAATATAGTAAGCCACAGTATCTTTATGGCTGTTTGAATTTGCTACTAGTAGTATAGAAAATCAGCTTACCTACAATTATCACAATTGAAGCAGCCATAACAAATATATCTTATTTGAATGCCAGATACATGTTACAATAGAAATAGAATGCATTCCTAGCTTAGTGGTGGAAATCAACTGGGCTTTGAATGGCTGGCTAAGTAGGAGGAGCAGAAAACCGTTCTCTCAAAATTTCTGATCTGATGCATTGTTTATGTGGTGTCGGAGACACCATTAGGAAAATATCCCCACCGGCAGCATCTGAGGAAGGCTGATATGCCAAGAAAACCACTTTTAACAGTAAAGGATTTCAAGTAAGATGATTATATCATATGGTCTAGGAGTTAAATAATTGGATAATCAAAGGAAATGTACCTGTTTTTTCAAGTTATTACTGAATATCCAGATCCAAACCTTATTTTTTTTTTTAAGTCAAGGAGTTTTTGGATGACTCAGTGTGTAATTTTTCCCATGGCTGTTCAGCATGTTCAGGCTGCTGGGCCAGGGCTTGGGGCTGCGTGGTACTTTTCAGGCCTGTAGGAAAGGCCGATTCGCTGAGTGGGAGTTCTCCAGGACTCCTTCCCATTACTGAGCCCTGGAATTTTTTCAGGTTTTTCCCCTTTTGGGGATTTGGAGTTAGCTGTCTTTCTTTTAACAATACCTTTGATCTTTTTCAGAACATTCTTTTCCTTTACTCTTTTTCATTTCCTAGATATTACCTGGTTTAGTTGTGGGATAGAAATACTAGCAATTGGGGACCTTGGTTCCAATTTGCTTTAAGCTGTTAACACATGACATGACTTTGTGTAGATCTTTTGGAATCTTTCTCCTTTCATTTCTCTCTTTTCTTAAAAATTTTATATTTATATCTTATGTTTTCTGCTTTTAAAATTTGGATGTAAGCCTCACCCTTTTTTGTAAAACTTGAAAATATCATTCAGAACACAAACGCGCCTGGGAAATGCATCTATACGTGTACAAGGACAATTGTATTTAAAGCCCTAGTATATTTTGAGTTGATGATAAACTTGGAATACTGTTATATGAGAGAAATCATGCATTTTATAGAAACCCTAAATCACCTAAATTTGAATGAACTGAATTGTTTCTTATCAGAATAGAGGCTATTAGTAATGTTATTTAACTCTTGTTATTGTGCATTTTACATAAACAACTTGCCTTTGATGAAATTATTGTTGCATGTAGTTTCCTTTATTAATGGGCCAATAGTTTTCTCAGTATTTTCTCCACAGTGAATTTCTGGAAGGTAAAACCATTTTCTGTTTTCCCACTTTAGCATGTTTGGAATGGGCAGTTTATTTTGCTGGGCACGCCGTGATATTTTGTTCAGTGTTAATTATATGCCCTCATATGATCTTTGAGGAGTATGTTTTACAAAACTCACCAAGCCACTCATGTTCCCAGGCTTCACTCTTCACAGCATGCCCCCCGACCCCCTTATTGGTCTTTCCTTACACTAGAGGTTAACAGTCTCTTTTTCATGAAGGCACACTTAAAGGGGAAAAATGTTTATTGTGCCTCCCTCCCACATTTTAAAAAAAGTATTTACAAAGGAAATAACTTGGTTGGGCCACAGTGGAAGAAAAACATGTCCTTTCTATTCATCTTGGATTGCTTATTTTATCAACTGTCATATTTTAATGACTTAATACTGCTTTTGAATGAATTGGGTGCTCCTGTCCTCCATCTCCCCCGTCTCTCCATTTGTAGACAGTGTCTGGGAGAGGTACTGCACTGTGGTAGTGGTCAGGAAAGACCTTTGCAAAGGCCTCGGTTTTAAGTGGCATGTGGAATTAGACTTCCAGCAAAGAGCCCGAAGAGAGGCCCTCTGTAAGGTGTGCGGGAGCTTGGCACGATCTGGTCCCCTGTGACGGAGTGCAGAGATGTTGGCAAAGTGTGGAGGGAGAGTGGTGTCGGGAAGGTCTGCCAGCCCAGAGCGGTGGGCATTGTTCAGGAAGTAGTAACCAAACAGTCTGTCATTTAGGGGAATTTGGGGAATGTAAAGACCAAGCTAAAAAGAAGGTTGAGTTCTATGCCAGTCATTTTTTACTGTGTTTCTAAGAGGAAGTCAGCAAAGTTGAGAGCTGTTTGGAAAGGTAACAATGACAGCATGGCGTTCAGACAGCAGCGAGAGGCTGTAGGCAAACAGATGCACGTTTCTCTGGTGACATCTACCTTTGAACGCCAGCTCTTTCTCCATGTTACGGTGCTGTCTCTTGTCTTCCGTGGATGCCAGTTCCAGTCTCTTGCCCTCTAACTCATATTGCAGAACCAACCTGCAGATAAGCCTTTGTCATCTGCTTTTTTATGCCATTCAAATTCTGTTCCCTGTCTCCATAGCCATTCTTCCTTCCTCTCTACTTTTGTTCTTCCTGGTCCCAGTGCACACGTAATATGTTCCACCTCTCCTCCTCCCAGTCCAGATCACGCTTTTACTTCACGTGCCTTTCTGAGTCTCCTCTCCTCTCTGAGTACCGTTCTTGTTCATTCCATCTCTGGTTGGTCTTCTTTTCATCTAATTCCTATGGAACCTTGGAGAATGGAGAGTAAACACTTCATTTAAAAAGCAGTTTTACTGAGATATATTCACATAGCATAAGTAAATACTTTTTGTAGTTTGCACATTCCTCAATCCTGCTGTTTACGTCTTTGACCAAAAAACCCAAATGAATATAATAATACTGCATATGTTATAATAATGTTATTTAGAACAAGTTCAGTGAGTTATTAGACCAAAACTGCATGGTTTAGGACTCTGATAATCTTGACTAAAATGACATCTATTTTATTCTTTTGGCTTTTTCATTCTTATATAGAAATGAGATGAAATTGAATTTGATGGATATTTTGAGTTTTATAGGATGCATATCTCCAGTTTCTTTTGCATGTAATACATTGTTATTTGATGTGACAAATTAATTTTAAGAGATTTTTCCCCCTACCATTTATTCTAGCAGTTCACTCAGTTCTTGGGTATAAGAATATCTGCTGTGTTTAATTTTTTTAAGGCAACAAAATAGTAATGCAAATACAATCAATAATAATATGTTACATGTTCAGAATATAGGTGTTCCCTCGGCATCTACAATATTTTTGGCCATCATGCTCTTCTATTTCACTTAAATTACTTTTAGAACACTGGGGCTTATACATCTGGACTCTCTGACTAAAATATGCCTTTAGCTCTTATCTTTAATTCCCAGTCAGTGCCAGAATTAAAAAGAACAAAAGCCTATATGTTCACTGCAGCCCTCAATTATGCTTAATTACCAACTTTTCTACAGTTTCATTATATAGTACTGACTTTTTGTGAGAGATTCTTTATATTCCTGGTGTCTCGGTTGGTGCTTACAAAAGTCCGAGATCATAATTTTTTCCTGAGGAATTTTCAGGAAATTTATAACCTTTCTGAAGTAATTTTTGTAAAGTTGCATCAAAGTAATTTGATAATTCCTTTTAACAGGTTAGAAATAAGATGTTTATATTTCATTACACTACAGATCTCTGACAGGAAAAATCAAGTGTTTCCTTAGATTCTTGTCTAGCATAGTTATTTCCTTCCTTTTCATGGTCCTACGACAACTTAAATAATCAACTGTAAGCTTATACAAAGGGGATTCTATACTAACGCGATGGTGTTTTCTCACCATCACTTAGGAAGGACAAGAGAAAATAATCACATATAGATGGTCCATGATCAATAAAATGTAGACCTTTCACTTCAGCTAATCTTACTCCCTTCCAAAAGAATCATGATGCTGTATGACACTAGAAAATTAGCACCTCCTCAGATTGAGTCATATGCAATTGACTTTTATTGGGTTAAAAACATTCCAGTATTGGTTATTTTGTATGAGTCAACCTGTGTTTACTTAGAAATGGTTCTAGCATATGATGTCAATATCTGCTTTTCAATGGAGCATTTCCAGCAAGTTCTTTTCTTGTTTTATGGATAATGTTTTCCGAGACCATTCTAAACCATCTAGCATTAAGGGTAATTTAGAAGAAGTTGGGTCAAGGCAAAAAGGAAAAGATATTTCCATGTTCTCTGTTTTTGTTTCGTATCTTCATTCAATGTCATATTGAAATCTATATCTATGTGTGTGATAGGCTGGAATTAGTGTGTATTTCCTTTTCGAAGACCAGATTATGCCCCATTGACTTTGCACAGCCTTCCTCGAGTCTCCATTCTAAATAATCATACATTACTGCTTATAAGTCACATGTATCATTTGAGCACATTCTATTTTGCTTTTCCTTTTGAAGCAGATGTATGCCTTATCTCCAAACCGGATGCTTAATATCTTGAGATATTAAGTTCCTGACTTTCCTTCTCTGTTCAGCTTATAAGCGAATGATTACACTCAGTAAATATTTGTGGATTTAAGAAATTAAAAATTTTCCCTGAGATTTTTCCTTGCCAAATGAACTTTTCTTGGATGGTCTAACTTAAGATTTATTGTCACACTATGAGAAAGGCCTTACAGCCTGACATAGTTTCTCTGCTATAGAGTATTGCCATGTGTTAGTGGAGTCTGTCTCAAGTGCATCCTTCTCTGAATAAATGTGGCATTTCTCATCTGCATACTGAGGATCACATTTGTTCCTGGGAATTTGTGGGGGGATGGTGGGGCTGACATGAATTTATAGTTTTAAAAGTATTTTGAATATATTTTAACTAGAAATAGGTACTTTAAAAATGATAAATGTTTTACATATGTATGAATAATATGATGGCTTTTTGTTCCTTAGGACTTCTGGTTGCTAAGGTCTAAATGATATCTTTGTGTTCCCCGCCCTACCTTTTCATGCTCATCTGTTAGATTCAAGGATTATGGAGAATATAGATTTAGCAGAACATGCATATGAAAGTTCTTATTTAAATGAGGCCTAAATTTTCTTTAAAGTTAATTAAAA
>JAQZBX010001815.1:39393-78403 GCA_029593785.1 Cabassous unicinctus | reverse complement strand
AAAATTAATTTTGATTGTTTTTATCCATTGATGGGATAATTAGCAAAATGTGTCAAAGTCTGATTAGGATTAGAGCTACCGACTTCATCATGCAGCAGAATAAGGGTTTTTAGTTCATTGGGAAAACCTCTTCTAAGTGTTTCATATATGCATCAGAATTAGGAAGCAATGTTTCCTTTTTTAAAAGCTGATGATAAGGTGCAATAAATATGACCACATTCTAAAGAATGGTGCCAGGCACAAGCTTGTGGGTTTATTAAGGGTGTTAAAATTGGCATTCCACTATTACCTGCTATCACAATCCATTGTCCATATAATGGGAGAAGAGATTTTGAGGAGATTCTTTAAGGAAAACACAGACTTAGAGATGATAAGTCATTTCCGTCTCTATTCATCAGAGAAGGAACTGTGTGCTTTCCTCCACCCTTTCCACAACCTTAGCAAAAAGGTGCCAGGAGGCCACTGATAGACATTGGAGTTGCCAATATAAAAGATTTCTTTTTGTAGCCTCCTGGGATATATGCATAAGTAGAGGAAATTGTGTCTACATACCTCCTCCCAAGTTCAGAGGCATGAAACTGGTATATATTCTAACTTGTTCAAACCTAAATACAGGGATACCGATGAGAGCAAAGCAATGCAGAAAGGGTGAACATTTGGCTAAGATGTATTTTCACCATTCAGTAGGGACGAGGCTACATTTTTATTTTCATGGGGAAAAAATGGACAATGAAGAAGGTAGCCTCTCTGAAGTCATGATGAAAACATCTATCCAAGGATGCAGCCAACTGGAGTGAGATCCTCCCTCCTTAAAGAGGCTGTGGTTGAAATTCAAAGGGGCAGGGATTTAAAGGGGTAGCCTTTAACCTATCACATAACCTATCACATCAGCCATGTGTAAAGAAACCAAGAGTTTGCTCTGGGAGAAAGGTAGGACAAAGAATTGAGAAATTGAGAGAGCAGATCATACTCTGCAAACTTACTGTTATCCCACAACTGCTAGTGACTAAGCCATTAGGCAAGCCTCAGCTGAGCAAATGGAAGGAGCTTAGAAATGGACAGGAGACTAGAGTTTTGATTTAGTCTGTTCTTAAATCAAGTTGCAAGTTCCTAAGAAACTATATAGTTTCCTTGAGATGTTATTAAGAGAAAAAGACTATTGATATAAGACAGTGTGTTTAATATAGTGGTGGGAGAAAACATTGTTTCCTGATTATAATCTACCAAATGTAGCCCATTATGTGTATATATATGAACACACATATATATATTTAATCTTCAAACTGTGATATAGGTATAATTGTCTTTATTTTCAATTAATGAACTAATAGCTTCTAGCTATCAGAGCTTAATCAAGGCTTAACACCCATGTTTTCTAGTCTTCAAAGCCCTTGCAATAGTGTATCCCTGATTTAATATGGTTCCTGTCATAATTTTATAACTCACCATTTTTATTTCATTTATTTATTTTCCACTACATTCAGAGAACTAACTTTCTTGGTCCTGCCTTAGAACCAAGTCTTATTGGTCCAAATGCATTTCAAAGTAATTTCAAATATTCATTCTCATTTACTAGGAGGCCAGAATTCTGACTGTCCTGCATGGCTTTCTCATTTCTTTCTCTGATTTTGGACTGGCTGTTTCCTTTCCTGATAGTAATCTGTCCTGTTCTCTCTACCTCTTCTAAATGTACACATATTAAAGATCCAGATTAAGTCTGATCTCCCAAACCAAGTAGTTTAGCTTGACTTTCTATTGGCTATGCTTCAATTACTACATCAAGGAGCAAGCCTTTGACAGAAAGGGACAAAACAGTTTTTGAACATTGTTAAACCATTATCACACAGTCACACATACCCTCTTACATCAATTCATTTACTAGCCAAAGACTTTTTGCTTTTTTGCTGTTGTTTTGTAGAGCAAATTTAAGGTGTCTGAGCACAGAGAGAAAGAAAGTTCATCCTGGAAACACATCAAAATGTCAGGATGAAGAAAGGCTTTATGCCTTAAAAATAAAAATTATAATTTAAAGCATTAAATATTAGGATATGCATGAAAAAAATTCTCTTTTTTAACCCTAAAGATCTAGAAATGGAAGTAAGGAGTAGAAATATATTATTATTTATAGTTAGAAAAAACTCAAAATGTATGTCTAATAATTAGATGGCAGCAATCAATTTTATAACAATTTTCAAGTAAGTTTTATCTTCTGCTGATCCATAGAATGAGTGATTTTATACCTAATATATACTACACTATCACTCAAATGCAGTGATTAATGATTAATGACTACCAATTACTGATTAATGACTGAAATTTGTAGACCATTTACATGGAAAGCAGAAAGAAGTATGTGCTACAGTGATATCATAAGAAAGAAAATTCCAATGTTAATGCTGACAATACTTTATATATTGTATTGCTTTATGTTTCAATAGGCTAGAAATAAAATGAAGACTTTCTCTTTAATTAATAGATTTTTCACCATAGAAGATATATATATCAAGTGGTTGGATGGGGCCCACCCAAATTATCATGGGTATATGTATATGTATATACATATATGTACATACATACATATGTTTGTGTGTGTGTATATATATATATATATCTGCCTTTAAAATAAACTAGAGGAAGCAGAGGTGGCTCAAGTGATTGGGTACCTCCTTCCCACATGGGAGTTCCGACGTTCAGTTCCTGGTGCTTCTTAAAAAAATAAGGACAAGCAGACAGCAAGTGCAAAACAATGACGGTGGAGGGGGGAGAAATAAATAAAAAAAAATAAACCTTGAAAAAAAACTAGACAATGGTAATTGAATTGATTGACTAGTGACTATTTAGGGGACCCAAATAATTGATACATTTTATTTCTTAATTTGATCACATTTTATTTTTAGCATAAGAAATTGAAAGGTACTAGTTAACTTGTTTGTGAATTTCAATTTCCATAAGCAATTTACTAGGTTTTTTTTCTTTAATTTACACACCAACATCACACAACTCTTGCCCTGAATCTACCATAATATGTTGCTTACTTGAGTTGCTTTGTGGTTTTGGAAACATGCAGACAGTGTTGCTAAGAATCTAATAAAAGTGCAAGTGAAGAGAGAAAGAGAGAGACCCCAAAAGAAATTAACAACCCTCTTATTGCTAATTAAAAGCTCTTTGCTTTCTCTCCACATGGCCACTACAGCTGTTTCGCATCCTATCACTGCAAAGGAAACACATAAATTCAAAGACAATATTGTGAACAGCACCTGGTTCTGGGCACACCTGCCGTGATGAGACTATATTTCAGACTGTCAGTAAATTAACATTTTCAGGAGCCCCAAAAGATGATTTTTTCCCCCTCATTCGACTTCTTCTACTGTCCCCAGTGGTAAAGAATCAGTATTTTTGCTTCCATTTTCGATACTAAATATATCATATTGTTGTTTGCTTCACTGGTGCAGACACCTGCCTCCTGCTGTAAATGCTGTGTTCCAGCTCTGAAAGATTTCCCCAGGGTTTCCCATTCAAGTATTGGCTTGTAACTATGGCTTAATATCATGTCAAAATCTCTTAAGGAAGATACAGCCTGTCAAGTCATTTCAGGGTTCAGCCTTCATCTACTGAGATTCTGAAAATGTCCTTTGAGTGTTTGAAGCATGAGCAGACAAATAAAAGGCTAACAAGTCATTTGTAAAGATAATAGCTAACAGCATGCATTCTCCTTTCCCTTCCCCCGTTTCCATTAAATGTTGATAAAGAAAAAGAGCACAGACTGCAGGGCCCCAGTTTTCATTATTTATAAGCAGGTCAGACAAAGCTTAAAACTCTAGCCTGTTAGACATGGAAGGGAAAAAAATGCCTTCAACACCCTGTGATGAGTTCAAGCATCACCAAAACATGGATGACATGTCCAAGTTTTCTGTAGGAAATAGTTTTACAGTTTCAAGACAGAGATGCTTCTGTTAAAATATATTTATGAGTTTAAAAAATTCACTCTATTAAAGAAAATGAACTAAGTCCACTTCTTATCTCATGATGGCTTTAGGGGATGGTTTGAGGAGCAGTAGGAAAATGCTTTATGAGATGCAAGAAAGACAGGAAAACCCTACTGACCTTGATGGGATGGGGGAGAGTCAGCTCAACATGTTTGAAGTGATGCAGATTAGACAATTCAGATAGGTGGCAGGTGAATCATTTTAATCTTTGCCATTTTGAAGACAGAAGTTTTCAGCTTACTTAGAGAATAAAAGCTCAGAATCCATTAATTTGATTTCATCTTAACAAAAATACAAAATATTGTGTCCCTAAGTGCAGGACACTCTAAAATATTTTTGATGCATGTGTACAAAGGCATTTTTAAAGTTGACTTCATGGTACTACAAAAATGTTTTTTCCTCTTACCCATAAGAGGAATAGTTTTTTGGTTGAATGTTGTATTAGGGTTCACAAAAGAAACAGAACCAACAGGATGTATGTATATGTATACATATACGTATATGTATATGTATATGTATATGTATATGTATATATATATGTATATAAAGAGATTTATTTTAAGGAATTGGTTTATGTGATTATAGAGACCTGTGTGTCTGAAAACTGAAGGGCATGATGGAAGCCTAGAAATTCTGGTGAATTCTTGGGTCTAAAATCCAGAGGGGAGGTTAGTAAGCTAGAAACTCCTAGAGGAGTTGATGTTCTAGTCTTGAGGTTGATTTTCTTCTCCCTATGAAAATCTTGATTCTTTGCTCTTAAGGGATGCAAGTGGTTGGATGGGGCCCACCCAAATTATCAAGGGTAATCCTTTACTTAAAGGCAACTTATTGTTGATGTTAATCACATTTACACAATACCTTCACAGCAGGATTGAGGCTAGTGTTTGACCAAACAACTGGACACATAACCAGATGAAGCTGATGCACAAAATTAGCCATCACAAGTCTACTGAGTTCAAAATATCCTTCTACTTTCCCTAGATGATTATGAAAAGTAGAAATGACCTGATAATTATGTACTATAGTAGAGTATACACAACTTTTCATCAAAAATTTCCTACCTGAACATATACAAAGGAAAACAGTTCTTTATTAGACAGAAAAGTTTACTCAAGTAAGAAACTCATTGAGTCACCTTGGGATTGTAAGGGGTTTACAAATCTTTCTAATAACAAACCTTTCTAATAAAACCACTGTAAAAAGAGTGGGGAGAAGGAGGCTTGGGCACATTGATTTTGTATTTACACATTAAGATCAGTTTCATCTTCTTTTTTCTGTGGTCCTTTACTGCTTTCACTTACTTTAAACTTCAAACAAAAGTGACACAAAAATTGTATTTCTCTGTATTACTGAAATATGTTATTTATCATCTGGGCAAAAAGCAGGACCAGCCTCATGGCCTCTAGTTGTAATATGTAATAGTATAGCTTTTCCTTGTGGAGCAATGGTCTTTCAGATTTCAAAATTTTTTCTAGGCCTAGAAGAATAGAGTGAAAATGTTTGTTTATAATACTCAATGGGTATTCTGTGTTAGCATCCCAAACCTCATTATCAAGTTACTATTCTAAAGTTCAGCCATAATAGAATGTTGGGTCATGTGCTTTCTCACTAGAAATTAAATGCAATCAAAATAATTTACTATAGGGAATATCTACAACTTTGAACATTCTATTCATTTACAATAAAACATCATGTTCTTTCCATCAGTCAAAACAATCTTTTTTTCCCCAGAATAATAATTAGGCCCCAAACTGATTTACAGTCTCTCTGAACTGACTTAGCTTCAATTAATGAGATTCTCAGAAAATGTATTATTTTAACAACAGGTTGAGTAACTATTAATCCCAGGTTAATCCAAGGGAGACGTTATCCTGATTGCTAATCGATTTTCAAATCCTTTCCCTAGTTTTTCAATTGTTTTAACAAAGGGAATTTCTGTTGTGTGCACTAATGCCAAAGATAAACCACTTACTTGTTATTGGTCATTCATTTAGCTATGTATGACATATTAAAGATGGTCACAGATCCTTTCACAATACTCCGAGGAAGTGGAAGGATCTTGTTCTCCTTCACCTTGAGTCTGAGTGGGTTTTTTGTCTGCTTGAACTAAGAGAAAAGAAGTTTATACTTCCTGTCTCTTGACGCATTTATTATTTGGGGCATTGTGTGGCCATGTAAAAAGTCCAACAACACTGCAGTAAAGAAATCAAAAGATGGAATATGGGATTAGAAAGGGAAGAAGATGCTGGATGTATGTAGAATGTTTAATAAGGTCAAATATAAATATGTGGTAATGGTTGGACTTAGTAACACATTAAAATGAATGTAACAAACACTGTTGATTTATGGATGTGATTGTGGTTAAAAATAGTAGTCTAGGAAGATTAATGTTAGTCAGAGGACAGCTGGAGGATAATGTTAGGAATATATAACAATGATTTTAGAACTAGATGAGGATAGTGGTTAATATTAAAAATACAGAAATGTTCTTCCACTACAAGGTGTTAAGAATGTGGTGATACACGGGAAAAATTACTAATGTAATTTATGCACTGTAGTTAACAACAACATTATAATGTTTTTGTAGCAAAAGCAAAGTTGGTACTATATTAATTCTAAAAGTTAAAAAAGGAATATGGGATTTGGTTTTGTTAGATATGAATACAATTAAATATTTTTTTCTCTTCTTCATTTCATTTCATTAATAAGGAGAACTTGACTGCGTCCTTTAACTAATCTGTGTTCTTTTCTGTATCTTTCTGAACACTAGAGGAACAATTGAGTTAGCAGATGGAATTAGATGAGATGAAAGTGCCTGAAAAAGAACTTTTTAGGAGTAATGTTTCCATAAACCTTTGAGCTACCTTTTTCTGTTATTTTTTTGAATTTGAAATAAAGTTGTTAATAAAAAAAGAAATCATGCTAAGAGGAAGACCGAGTTGGTCATGTAGATGCATTATGAGGGGCATTCGAGAGTGAGAGAGAGAGGCAGCCAGGCAAACCCTCTACTTTTCCAGCCTCAACTTTTCCAGCTGAGGCACCAGACATTACAGAGCAGAAAGAAGCTGTCCCTGCTGAGCCTTGTCCAGAGTTCTTGCAAATAGATTAATGAAACATAATAATGAATTGTTGGTTTAAGCTAATAAGTCATTGTGGTAGTTTGTTACAAAACAATACATCAATAGATATGGATAATAAGAATAGCACACATTTTAAGTCATTACTGTGAAAAGAGTTGCATGGAAATTCATATATATATACACATATATATACATACATACACACACAATTATGGAAATATATAGATTAATATAGATAGATATAGAGATAGATACACAGATATATTTATACATAGATACAGACATGAAATATTCATATTGATTCAGATAAGCAAGGTGAAGAAAATATAGAGATACAGAGTTTAGAATTTTATCAATATTTGGATAAAATGCACTTTTAATTCAAATTGATTTAACTCAAAATACTGTTTAGAACACTTGCATTGTGTTAGATATGTTCAGAGATTAAGGGGAAAAAAAACAGAAAAGATATGTTGTTTGAATTTCTTAGATTTATATTCTTGCTAGTGAAATAGGACTATAAACATGTGCTATATGTTTTTAGTATTTTTAATAGCATTCAATAAATAGATTGGTCATTTGTACTTTGGTATTTCAGAAATAAAACCTCTAAGGAAGTCAAATAGAGGCTTCATTTTGATGAGTGGTTTTCTATAGTCTATATTTTTCCAATCTATCCTCACTTTTCCAAACCATCTTTGTGCAGAAATGGGTTTGGCTTGAGAAAATGAAATTCAGCCATTCTAAAAATCAGAGTCATGTTTCTAAGAGAACATCAACCATGTTTCTAATGGGACATGGACAGGCCAACAGAAAACAATGTTTCTAATAGAACATAAAAAAACACACCTAAACTGCAAAATAACCAAGAAACCATTCTTCTAGGAGAACATCAATACCCTACGTATAGTATCCTAATCCTATTTCTTTCATTCCTTGCCTTGAACTAAGATTCCTCAGCTACTCACATGCTGAACTTCTCTTTTATGACAACATTCAGTCCCAAGGGGGCCTTGTTTCCCCGGTTTTTCATTAAATTCACTCAACACAATCCCAAACCCTTCAAAAGCACCCTCCTTACTCAACGTTTCTTAAATGTACCACAGTTCTAGTTTGCATTCTTCCTTGCTGTGGCAAGTTATAAACCTAATTCTGTTTGAGTGTAGATATGTTCCTGATGGTTTTGACCAGTTGATTTTTATTAGTGGAGATTTCACTGGGATTTGGCTAAGACCCGTGTTGACACAGATGAGGACATTCTATTCAATTATAGAGTGGGTTCCCTTGAGTCTCTGCCTCTCAAGGCCACTTTGCTTGTCATTGTGAGGCAACTTCTACATTGAATTTGACTGCAGGATATTTCGTTAAGCACTTTGTTCTTAGGCTTATTTTATTTGTCATAGGATTAAAACCCTCAAGGACTTTTGGGTTCTGATCAGATTTGTGCTCATTTTCCTTTGTGAGGAGTTGGCAAAGCATGGATTTGCAACCAACAATTTTGCCTGCTTAACTGGCATCTGAACTGATGTCTGTCTGTAAGAATAAGTTTATGGAGAATAGGGCAAAGATATATGTCTTATTAGTCTGTATTGTGAGCTAACTGTAAAGACTAATGAGTTCAGATGCTCTGGCCACACTAGCATCCTTTGGACAAATTTACCTTTGATTTTCTTTAAGCCTGGATCTGTGAAATTTGCTATGAGAGCTATCTCCTCTCCACACATTTGCTTGCCAGGAAACTGCTAGCTGACCCAAAAGGATGCACAAGGAATATTTTTGCTTTTGACTCACCATCAGCAGTTTCTCATGACTGCATCCACTAGCAAACTTATGTTACCTCCAAAAGAACTCTGGCTTCTATATTATTAATATCGTGTTATCTTTCTAAATGACCTATCTTGGCCAAGGACGATTTCAAATTACAGTGATTACTTTGGGGAGATTTTGATGTGACAAGGTTGTTCATTAGAGAGACACCTTAGAAGAAAAAGAAACAACACTCATGAGGAAATGTGTCTTATCTGTTTGAAAGAGGCTCATTTTGTTTAACATAGGGGACATCACTCCTTTTTTTCCATACCTGGGTATTTATAAGAAGCAGCTTTTTAATCATACAATCTTGGTAGAATTATCGTAGGACAAGATCTAATTAAACTTGTCAATATCTGTTAAATTGCTGAAGACATATAATCCTTGAAGGTTTTCCACTCATTGCTGAGAAAACATAATTAGCCTTTTATGGTGGTAATTTCACATATATTTGAATCTTTATGTTTGGCTTCTTCTAACTTCATTTTTTTTCCCTCTTCTATTTTACTTTTTCCTCTCAGTGGGAAATTTTAATACTTAATTAATCAAAATAAAATTCTTCTCAAGGTATTGTTTTAAAAATTTTAATGTGAATGGGCTATTCTAGACTTGGTTTCATCCTGAAACTTGTTCAGGATAACTCCTGGAATGCAACAATATGTGGTTATGATTAACTCACTCTGTGAATACAATACATTTGATTAATAACATAGCACTTACTTCCCTCTCCCTCTGTGTTTTAAATAATTCCCTTTGGAGGTGATTATGAAATTGACAACCAAGGGAAAGAATCACTGGCATATTTCACCTTTATTATAAAGGCATATGATTAATTTCCAACTTAACTATCTTTAAGTGCTTTGCCTTCAGCAGAATCCATGATAACAATTTTAAAATATCTGGGTCTTAATATATCACCTGAATGGCCTTGAAAATGGGAATTAAGTTCATGATTGTAAAGCCAATTAACTACAACCCCTAAAGAGAACTGGGTTTTCTTATATTGGAACATTGATACTTGCCATCCAGGAATTCCCTGATGTCACCCAGTTTACATTTAGATCAATCAATTTCCATACTTAAGAAAATAAATGTCTTAACTAACTTAAAATATAGGCCTCAATTTGAGACTCAGAACCACAGAAAAGTTAAATTGAAAATTTAAGGGATTCCCATATATGCTTCCCCTTCTCCTCATACATTTTCCTCTATTAATTTTGTTCATCTGATTAAGTTTTTCTCAAACTTGATTTTCTGTTATAAGTATTATAATTCCCTGTGGACATGAATTGCTTCTTTTATTCTGTGGTAAATGTTTCTATTTTTTTATTTTAAATAAACCAAACAAAATAATTTTTGTGTATATGAAGTAGGTGCATGCATAGAAAACATTTATCGAAATGTGTGCTTTTATAGCATACTTTTGAAGGTAAGGACAGTTATTTTATTGTCCATAGAACCTTTCTTCCTTGAACTTTTTCCTACTCATATTTCTACAAGGTAGGAAATATTTCCCTTACTTTTACTTTTCATAAAGGAAACTTGACAGATATAAATTAATTAATTAACCAAAGGAAAAAATGACGCCTGCTACAGAGTAGCTATTTAACAAATAAGTGATAATGCTTCACAAAAATCTCAGTGAAAGCTCTGAGACATAAAATCACATTTTCTAAGCTACAGCGTGTTCTTTTCCTTCTATACATAGTTCAATATTTCATTCCTAGTTTTGAAACTTGCCTGAATGTTTCTTGGTTAAATGGTCACAGAACAAGAAAAGGTTAAATCTTGTTTCAGAGTTTAAATTTTGTACTAGTTTTTAAATGTAAAATAATGTATAAACTATGACTCTGTATTCCCTGATTCTGTAACTAGTAACTTATAATTGAGATTCTACTGGCATAATATTTTTTTGGCAGAATGGATAAGGGAAGATAATGTTTCTTGAATACATATGTACTTATGTATATATGTATGTATGTATTTACTATTTATGAATACTCACTTTTCTTCTTTCTTCTTTCAAGATAATAAGTGAAAATAAATATTTGTGTTCAGTAAGGATGAAAACATATTATGCAAGGCATACATTTTAAAATATACCAAGTAGTAGCAGATTATAACTTAGATAATGAAACCTTGACTTAATGTGGTAACAAATCTTCTCAAGGAATATTAGAATTTAGGAAATTGATAGGCCCCCTTCTAGATTTAAACAGCTTGCATGCCATTCGTTGTTGAAGTCAACTTTTGTCTAATCCATGCATATATTTGTACTCCAATTCATAAGAAGAATTTTGTATGTTAGCAGTTATGGGCAAAGAGACAATATAGGAAAAAGAAGAGTTGATCATAAAACAAATCTAGTTTGTAAGACACCCCTAACTTTCTTGACTCAAAGATTGTATCTCAGATTGAGAAATATGCTCATCTTTCGTATAGCTATATTTATTTTTATTTGTATCAATTTTGTTCTCATTATTTTTGCCAATGGAGTCTATCACTCCAACATAATTATAATGTAATCTAGGGTAGAAATCCAATAATAATTATCTGCACATAATATCCAGTAGCATTGATTTTCTATTTACAATCTGTAATGGGAAAAAAAAAGGAAACTATATATAAATATAAATATATATAAATATATACACATGCTCTACCTATCTTTATCTGTTCTTATGGACATGTTGGCATTCATTATTTCCTTGCTATATTTTATTTTTATTTTACCTCATCCCTTTCCTTGATGAAAGGAAAGTAATTACCCTGCTTTTAGTTTTATTGGAACAAAAATTCTGGATTATTTTTTGGCTTTAGGTTTCTTTGTCATTGTTGAAACACGTGTAATTTAAATAGTTTATTATTTTTAATAAGAAGTATTTTTAGTAATAATCCTAAAGAGAATTATAAGGTACATAAGGTGACTGCTGACTTTTCTGGGTTTTCTTTCTCAAATTCAATAACAATTCTCTTTATACTATTTCAGAAGCTAATCTTCTAAGTCGTGTTTGTTGGCATATAGATAGAAGGAACAAAGAACTTAAATAACAACTTAAAGAGAAATTTGAGTTTATTGTATTCATATCATCTGTACTCATCACTCATTCTCCCAACACACTACTCACCTGTGGGAGAGTAGAATAATATACACTACAATTCTGTTACTCGTCCAAAATATATTTCTCCTGTCACAGCAAGTATATTATTTTCATTAGCGGTGATTACTTGTTCTCTGATAACCTAAGCAATAACCTCTACGTTTTTCTGATAACCTAGAAGCACGTACATACATACAAACACATGCACACATTTCTCTCTTCAATATGGGGTTCTTATGAGTTTAAAATTACAGTTTTAGTAAGAACAGACAATTAAGGTTGCTAAAAGCCACCTAAAACATTAGTAATTATAAATTCATGACTGCATTTTCTTTATATTTAGGAAGGCAGAACTGGAAGCATGCTGTAAAATTCAACCTCAGGTTTTGTGGTTTCCCAAATACTGTGTTTGCTACCAATCTGTTTTATTATTCATGTGTTAAACCAAGTAAAGTTTGGAAATATTGTAAGATACATGTCTAGAAATTCAAAGATATATATATATATATATATATATGCATACTTTCACTGTTAGTGAATAAAATATGCAAACTTGATACATAAATACCTATATTTTAGAATAATTTTGATTGTTTACAGTTTTCAGACAATTTCTTATATATTAATGCTTTTTTATAAATGGCCTAGTTTCTATTCCAGTTTCTACGCACCTTTTAAGTTAAACGTATCAGAGTCTGTGTCTCTGAAACTTTTGTTGTAAAATGAAATGGCTGAGATATTTGACCTTCAGCTCTGAAAACCTATTTTTGTTCATACTGCGACATGGATGCATATTATATTTTACAATGCTGTATTTTTAAATCTTCAGCCACTTCATTAATATCATGCTGTGTTGATTACCTTATGTTTCTACTCCATGAGTGTATCTGTTTTATATTAAAATTGATTAATAAATTTGAATGCAAAGTGCTAATTTAACAAACATTAGATGAGGTTGTTTAGTCAGAAATAATGTCTGCTTGCCTATCTATCTATCTATCTATTTATCTGTTGGAAAATGTATATCACACAAGGGAGAATTGTTCTTTCCATCTTTAAGTGAATATATGGGCAAAAAACATTTCTGCAAGTAGAAAATATATTATATATGTTCTTGATTCATTCATTTTCTTTTCACTTTGTTCTAAGACACTTTCTACCACTTTTCTTCTTAACTGTTATTGTTTTAAATGTCTATTCTGAGCATGTGTGTTCAATAGCTTCTTCCTGATTGCTAAGCAGAATAATGCTGCCTTTCTTTAAAATAGCCACTAAAAATGAGACTTTCTAAGTAATTGCCTAATGATGATTGTGTCGGTAAAGTTGGAAATGTTATGATAACTTTAAAAGAAAAGTCAGGGAGCTTATACAACAGTCATTTAACCATCCTTTTAGTTAGTGTATTTTATGGTTGAATTGTTTTATTGCAAACATCTATTATAAATCCCCAGAGTAAAGGCCAAATTGCCTTTTATATCTCTGAGGCATAAACACAATAGAATCTTTCAATAGACAAATATAAAAGTGATTTAAAAAAATGATACCTCACAGAGGCATGGTGGAATTATTTTTACTTTTTCTTATACTTTTCACTATTTACTCATGTGATTAAAATTTAGTGCATAATAGATAAGCAAATGCTCATTACCTTATATTTCTTTGAAATAGCCTTACTTGTCATGTTTAATACTCAATAATTGGAGTCTACAGTCCATGTGAGCTAAAGTTGTATAAATTATTAAAATATTTTTTGCTGATTTAAAAGTATGTAAATTGCATTCCTATAGTCTACAACATAAAATTTAAAAAATTATTATGTCTAATTTTCTAGAAGCTTATAATCAGATTACTTCCAACCTATATAATATTGTACCATACTTTGTCTCAGCATTACAACTGAGATCAATCATGTGCCATATCCTTTAAAGATGATATGCTTATTTTATCTCTATATTGGAATAATATGTATAGGCAAATTTCTGTTATCAAGGAATTCATAACCTAATGGGGGTAGTCAGTTAACACATAAGCAAGATAAATTCAGATAGTGACAACTGCCATGATGAATATTTAAGTTAGTGATTTGATAAAGAATTAAATGTAGGAAGGACTGGTGAGGACTATTTTTGATTGTGGTCTGGAATATCCTTTTCAGAAGGGATGTTGAAACCTGAATATTTTAAGAAGTCACCCACATGAAGATCTGAAAGGAAAGCATTCAAAAGCAAAGAAAGAGCTTTCGGCCATCTTATATCAAATTCAAATTCCACTTCATTATCGAATAAATAGAAATATACAGTTGTTAAGCAAAAAGGGTAAGAAGGACTGTTATGTGGAATGAAGTCAGAAAAACATGCAGCGGCTAGATCATTTGGACCCTTGTTGTACATGATGAGGATTTTATTTCAATTCCATAAATAAATGAAAGACATCGGAGGGTTTTAAGAATGAGATGCCTTAGTGCTGCTTATATTTTTATAAAGATTAATAGCAAAATATAAAAAAATTAAAAAGAGTGAACCATAACAAGGCATGAATATAAGTAAGACGAGAAGTTAAATATATTACAGTTTTTCCAGGGTAATATTAATGTTTTGAATCAGAATGACAGCAGCAGGGGGCAAAAATAGATGAACAGATTTTAAATGTATTTTGATGGTAGAGCCAACAGAAGTTGCTGGTAGACTGCAAGTGATGGAAGAGTGAAAGGGAGGAAGTCTAGATTTTTGTCTGGAAATGTTGGGCCAATGGTTGTGCCATTCACTGAAAAGGGAAAAATTAGGCTGTTACAGATTGAGATCAGAATATTGACACAAAGTCACTTTTGAAACTATTTGTGAATCTACATAAATTGTATTTATAACCCTAACAATTCACTAATTCACCTAGGAAAAGATCATAGTTAAATATGAGAAGCCCAAAGATCAAAGTGTGAAGGCCCTTGGGCACTACAGAGTTGTGTTGAAAAAGAGGCCATAACAGTAGGCAGTGAGTTAGGAGGAAAGCCAAATGGAAATACACAAACTATGAAATAAAAGTTTTAAAAAAGGAGGAAGTGGTGAACTGCATGAAATGCTGCTGTGAGATCTAGTAAGGTGAAGCCTGAAAAAGAATTATTGATCTTGGTGCTTTTCTGCCTGGAATAATTCTTTTTTTTTTTTTTTTAAGCCATTCAAATAATTCAACTTTGAAGATATAGTTAAATCCACACTGCTTTCATTGAGCACTTCAGCATAATGCAAGGGGAAAACATTGGAACTGGATAAAAACATCTCACATTCTTTATTTAATAAAATTTTTAAAACAAGAAACACATCACTTTGGGGGCTAGAAATGACTCAGCATTTTTATTTTCTTAGAAAAAAATATATATAGAAAAACCAAGACAAAGCGTCTCAATGTCTATGCCTAAAATATGAGTTTGGGTCATTTGTGTAAGATGCAGTTACACAAAAAACAATTAGTCTTAAAGAAAAAGTTAATTATCACTAAACTAGTTTCTTCATTGAAACTTTGGTAATTAATTGAATTGCCTAGAACAAACATTCTAACAAATCGAACTTCTATTAACAATCATATTATGAGTAAATTCAATTACCATTAACAATTATGTAAAGGAAGCTTTTCAGTAGTTAAAGCCTCAAGGCTAAGATTACATTACAGAGTCCATAAAAACAAAACTTTAAAAGTTTAAAAGGAGAAAAAAAAACTTCTATATATTTTTTTGAAATACTTTTATTTTTAGTAAAATTGAGATCCGGAAAAATCTCCCCTAAGCCACACCAAGAAAAACTGCATAAAATAAATAAATATTTCTTTAATGCAGAGCTAAGCTTACAAAAAATTTTTTTTTTAAGTTTGAAGGCAAAATTAAGAAAAAGTGATAATAGGAAGATTGGTTAGATGTTGCTGCAGTATGACCCTCCTAAAAGTGTTTGCTGATTTCAGTAGGCAAGAGTCTGCAGTTTATAGCCAAGATGAGACAGATCAGACTTTGGTGGAAGGCAGGGTATCAGACCTGAAGCTCTTGCCTAAAGCAAGGATCTCTGAACACCCCAAGAATTCATATAAATAAAACTCCAGAAAACATTTACTAGCAATCCAGAATTTACAGTACACATGACCACAAAAGTCACCACAAATAATAATTTAGCAAAATGAAAAAGAAATATCAGATATTCTTGTTCTAGGTAAAATTAACATGTTAAAATAAGACGAATTCATCAGAGTTACAGAGTTCTATGGCACTTCTATTCATTTGGTAGGAAGTAGAAATATTAGTTAAATTTAGAGATGAATTAGTGAACCTGTTAGCATTTTAAAGAAATCAATTATAATAATAGATATTATCAGATATTATAATAATATAATATAGTTTAATGAATATATATATCTTCCAAACAGTGGAAGAAAATGAAATTAAATAAAAAAAGTAAAATCTAATTAACACAAACCAAAAGCATAAATATGTAAATAGTTTTATATATAAAGCAATTATAAAGTTCAAAATATATTTCTAGGAAAAAAAATAAGCGTATTAATTACAGTATAAACAAATGGTCTGAACATGCAAATTGAAAGACAGTGCCAGATTATAAGAGAAAATATAAGCCATAACCTACATTTTTCAGCCATATGATAGAATAAAAGCCTTCTCTTAAAACATAATTTCATCTTCCATGTATGATTTCTGTAAAACTAAGGGAAATCATGGAGGATGCCAGATGGGGAGGAGCAATGACTGAAACCAGAACATAGAACAACAAACAGTGTATTTATGCAAGGGAAGTGTGGTCTTGAAGGCAAATTATAGCATAAGTATGGGGATCCCACATGTAAACTTCTATTTGTTACAAAGTGGGGAGATATGGTCCTAAGTACTCAATTTTAACCTTAGATGTTTGGAATAGACTAAGATGGTCCCAGGTCAGCAGAAGCCCATGGTAATCAACAATATAAATGGAAATTCAACCTACAGGAGAGTTTCTGTAATTGAGATCCCCCAAATATTGAAGCTTATGTTTCAATAAAATATGGCAGCTCAATAAAATATTCCAAAACACTCAAGGAAATAGGCCACAATGAATTAGAATCTTAAAAAAAAGAGCCAACATATTTAGATTCCCAAATACTTATGAAATTGGAAATAAGCAATCCAGAAAACAATTGTTTGAAATAACTATAGAAATAAAATATAAAGAAAAATGAGCAAGAAACAAGAGATTTATAAAAGCTTTTAAGGTGACTTGGAATAGGATTTAAAATAGAAAATATAAATGAAGAATAAATTTGTTAAAATTATGCACAATTGATGGTTTAAACAGCAGAGTAGAAACTGCTGTAAAGGAAATAAGTAAACTAGAAAGTAGATCTGAGAAATTATCTAATATGTATATATGGTATAAAGGATAAAAATATCAAGGTTTGAGTAAGAGCATATAACTTAGATCTAGTAAGTTTCTCAGTCCTAAAACTAGGGAGAATGGAAAATAAGCAATATTTTCAGAAAAATGACTGAATATATTCATAATTGCTGAAAGACATGAATTCATAAATAAGGAAGGCATAATATGTCAAAGATGAAATATAAATAAATCTGTAAATAGATATTTATAATAATGTCTGAATGCATTACAAAGAGAAGTTCTTAACAGCAGTCAGAGATTAAGAATCAAAGCAAAACAAAACAAATGATCTACAAACTAATAACAATTTAGTTTATTAACAGAATTCTCAAAAGTAACAATTGAAGCCAGAAGGAAGACGAATACCACCTTCAAAATGCTAAAATAATATAGTCAATTTAAATTTCTTATATAGGAAAATTAACTTTTCATGTGTAAGTGTGAAATGAAGACAATTATGTGCAGGGAGAAAGAAATTATCATTAATAAGTATCTACTATGTAAATTTCTAAAGGATGTGGATGAGGAAAAAAATGAACCCAGAGGAAGCTTGTTTTTTGTTAGTTAGAATTTTTGTTCTAGTAATATATATACAACTTAAATGTTCTCTTTCAATATGTAATTCAAAAAAGTTGATTACATTCATGATGTTGTGCTACCATCATCACCATCCATTAACAAAAGTTTTCCATAACTCCAAAAAGAATGTTTGTACCAATTAAGCATTAATTTCCCACTCCCTACTTCCCACCTAGCCCATGGTAAACTGTATTATTAGTGCCTGACTCTATTAAACTGCTTATTCTAACTATTTCATATCTGTGAGCTCATACAATATTTGTCCTTTTGTGTCTGGCTTACTTTACTCAACATGATGTCTTCCTGGTTCATCCATATTTCATGAATTAGAACTTCATTCCTTTTTAATGCTGAATAATATTCCATTGTATGTATATACTGCATTTTGATATAAATGAAAGGAAGTTTTGACATAAGAGAAAAATTTTGAGCAGAGAAATGGATAAACATGTTAGTAATTCTAAATAGCCACTGTCTCAATAAAATGGAGATGATATCAACTACTTAAGGTTAAAAAGAGAAAGGATCTATAAATGGAACAAAAACAACATATATATTAGGATGGAGTTATCACAGCTGTTGATTCTTGTATTTTTATTAAATGGTTAAAATATTAATTGATTTCAGACTTTGTTAAACATGGTAATTAAAATTAGAAAGTAAATTACTAAAATGAAAAAGTGAACATAATTTTGAAATTAGTAGAGAGGGTGGAATACTGAAAATAATGAACAATACAGGAATCAAAAATAAAGAATAGAAATAACAGTACAAACACAAATTAAGAGAATAAAAACTAGTGCAAACATTGTATTAATATAAAGAAACAAAATAGCTATTTAAAATAAACAACAACAACAAAATGAATTATAGTTATTTGCAGTTTAAAGACATAATTCAAACAAAGGAGTAAGACAGAGTTCTTGAAAGTAAAAGTAATGGGGAAATATATACCAGGAATATATGTTTTATATAGATGAATAAAGGTAACTTTAAAATAACAGACTATGTTAGGAAAAAGCATGTCTTTCAAAATGTATAGAAAGTTTCAATAAAATAAAAATAGTAATAATTCTGAATTTTTATTTATGAGATAAAATACTCTCAAAATATATAAAACTAAAACTGATGGTACTACAGAAAGAAACAGTCAAATCCACCATGTCTGTGGGAGATTCCAATACACTATTCAAAATTTTCTATAGGTAAAAGAAAAATATTATCCTGCATTTGAAAATATACATTCTTCTTTACTCCACATCCTTTTATTTATTTTTTTAACAAAAATTAACAGTGTACTCAGACACTAAACAAATTTCAAATTTCAATGAATTGGTGTCATAGAAACCATATCTTCTGACTTAAAAAAAATTAAATAAAAAATCTTCAGCAAACAGAAAATTTGTTTGGAAATTAAGAATCACATTTAAATATTTCATAGGTTTTAGAAGTAAATGTATTGTCTACTCTTCTTAAATTGTTCTTTTTGGAAACTCTCCATAAGGTCCAAAAAGACATCAATAAGAGAGAATAACTGAGCTCTGGAACAGACAAAGAAGCTTAGAGTGGATCAGAGAAGTTAGGGAGGTCAATGGAGAGTTGAGGCCACACACAGGCTTTGCCAGCCTCCATGCACATAGGTGTCTATGTGAAGAGTGAGAAGCTCCTATCAGGAGCTAAATTCTCATTTTCCCCATTCCCAAATCCACTCCTTCTGCAATGATCTCCTCAGTCATCGGCACCAGTAGCATCCAGTTACTGACGTTCCAGTCCCTGAACTCATTTTAACTCCTTTCTTTCTCTAACACCCACATCTAATCCATTGGCAAATAGTGTTGACTGTACCTTCTAGATGTAGGCAGAGCCTTGCACTTCTTACCACCTCCACCACTAAAACCCTAGACAAAGCACTATGATTTTTTTGCCAGGACCATTATACCAACAGACCTAATCTACCTTCTACTCTTGACCCCCACAGTGTCTTCAAACACAAGCAAAGAGTGAACCTTTTTTTAAAAGTTAAGATACTTTTAAAACTTAAGGTCAAAGCACTCCAATAACTTCATATGGCTCTTAGATCTCTCCTTTACTCAACCACTTCTTACCATGGTGGTCTCCTTGCTTTTTCTTGGGTACCAACTGTGACTCCAATTCACACCTATGCATTTGTAGTTTCTTTTGCCTGAAACACACTTCAACACATAGGCACAGGCAGAGCATTGTCCTCTTAAGCTCTAGAATTAGGGAATTAAGATAGAAAGGTAGACTCAAAGTGGTCTGACTGCATATGGGATTTTAAGCCCATGGTGATTGTTTCAGTTTCTTTGGCTGCTTAAGAAAGTACTATGCACTGGGTCGGAATAAACAATAGGCATTTATTCACTCACAGTTTGAGGCTGGGAAAAGTCAAAATCAAAAGTTTCCAAAGACTGTGATGTTCTGGGACTGGCTGCTAGTGATCTTTGATCCTTAGCTTGTCACATGGCGAGGCACATGGCAACTTCTCCTAGTCTTTCCATTCACTCCCAGGTGCCCCTGATGGACAGCTTCTTGCTTCATGTGGCTTTCTCTCTTTCTGTCTGAATTTCATTCTGCTTATAAAGGACTCCAGGAACAGGATTAAGACCCATCCTGATTGGGCTGGGCCACACCTTTACCAAATGTCCTACATACCATAAGTTCATACCCGCAGGAATAGATTAGATTTAAGAGCATGTTTTTCTGGGTTCTGTACAGCTTCAAACCAACACAGTAATTAATAATATTGACTGAATTATTTTAAGCAAAGATTAAAAGGATACTAAGACACTAAGCAAATTTGGTTGTGAAATTTGTGTTTTGAAAAATATAAAGCAGAGTAGGGGAGGGAAACGAAATGGAGGAGAATATTGCAATAATCTGGGTAAGAAGCAAATATGATCTGAAGGAATTGATGATGGGAAGAGAAAATAAGAAATGTAAAAAGGAAAAAATTAATTAAGGAAAATCTCTAAGCTATGATGACTTATTTTAACATGAACTTAGAAAGGAAGATATAGAATGACTTTCAGGTTTTTAACTTAGTCAACAAGTTGGTTAATGGAATTATTCTCTAAGACAAGAAATAAAGGGAAATTAATGACTATAAAGTCCATAAATTATTTCTGGAAGTAAAAAAGAAGAATCTAAAGAAAGCAGGAAGCTTATATGTATAGAATCATCACCATAAGAATGATGTCTAACTTGTATAGGGCTTCTATTTCACATAAATTTTAAATCTTATATCTGCAAATGTATATAGATTTATCTTAATATTTAGATATTAATATTATTTTCATTTTATAGATGAGAAGATTTTGGTTTGGATATATTAATTAACTGTTGAAATTGTACT
This sequence comes from Cabassous unicinctus, assembly GCA_029593785.1. NCBI lineage: Eukaryota > Metazoa > Chordata > Mammalia > Cingulata > Chlamyphoridae > Cabassous > Cabassous unicinctus. Next base: position 57,070 of record JAQZBX010001815.1, on the reverse strand, counting down.
GCTCAAAACAGAAATACATACAATCATCAAAGACATTAACTAATAAAACATGTTCTTTTTTTTCCCCCAAATTTAGTGTTTGCTTTTTACACCTATAATTACTTTACTAAAACTTTCAATACTTTTTTAATTGAGTTTTTTCTCTCTCCTCCTCGTTGTTGTTGTTGTTGTTTGCGCTCAGTGTCTGCTCCCTGGGTCCATTTGGTGTGTGTTTTTTCCATGTCTGCTTGTCTTTTTCTTCTCGCCCTTCTCTTTAGGAGGCACCAGGAACTGATCCCAGGACCTCCGGTGTGGGAGAGAGGCACTCAATTGCTTGAGCCACCTCGTCTCCCTGGCCTGTTGTGTCTCTCACTCTCTCTCCTCTGCATCTCCTTTTGTTGTGTCTTCTTGCTGCACCAGCCTCGGCATGGGCTGCCAGCTCTCTGTGGCATGGACTGCCAGTTCTCTGTGGTGCAGGCCAGCTTACCTTCACCAGGAAGCCCCAGGAATCAAACCTGGGGCCTCTCATATGGTAAATGGGAGCCCAATCGCTTGAGCCACAGCCGCTTCTGACTTTCAATACTTTAAATCACAATGGCCTTAACCTTATTTTTCATATGAAGAAACCATGTCTTATTATTTTATATTAACTTGTCTATTTATAACATATAGCTAGGTTTAACAATGCATTTTATTTAATATTACCAAAGCTACATTTTCTTTCCTTGGTTAATAATTGTCTAGTTTGTATTTTTCAATCTCCTTACTTTCAGTTTTTGGGTGTCTGTGTATGTAAGAGAATATGTGTGTGTTGGGAGGTGAGTATTCCCAGAAATATCATGTATTTAAAAGGCACAGATTTCTTTAAATACCAATATGGTAGCAATAATTAATATTTTAAAAGATTAGAATAAAAAAATATAAGAAAACATAAGTATTCTAGCCTATTTTTTTCTTTCTTTTATTTATTTATTTTTTCTTCTTTTTATGAAGCCAGTAGATCTCAGCTTGAATAATATAAGATCCATCCAGAGGTATTTCATATTTTTATCAAAATCTGTGGTTAAAGTAATTATTTTGTAAATTTTATAATAGGTTGCAATTTTGTATAGTACAATAGAAGTGATTAATTCATTGTTTCTCACTTTGTGGTTTTCTTACCTAATGATTCTTATTGAAATAGAGGGCTATTTCCTTATGACATTTAGCTATTTTTCTAGGCTTTATATTTTAATGCAAAGGTGGTTTCATTTGTTGATAGCAGCTAAACAAAATGAGAGCATAAGCATTGCATATTGTCATCTGCAGAAACCTTCAGCTATTTTCACTAAAAAAACAAGTCTTCAAAATTTCTGTTTGTTGAGATAACAACTTTCTCCAAACATTTCTGAAAATAACTTTAAAATACTGAATTTTAACTTAAATATCCTGGAGTTATGAGATTATAGCTAGTAAAACTGAAGTCAAGCTCTATTTGTGTTTTTCTTTGCTTTATTTTTTTTATGTTACATGAAAATTGTTCCAGACAAATTTTCTGTGAAAGAGTTTTCATATTGTGCTCTTGGACACATTTCCCCAGTCATTCTTAAAATGAATTGAATTGTAGTACCTCTAAAGACTACTAAATAAATGAAGCCAGTTTATAAATTTTTCAGAAATCCCTCTGAGTCCCAAATACATTTTGTCATTTGTTTTGTCTAAGCTTTTTAATTCTCTTTGTAATAAATAGAAACAGCAAGGACAGCTTTGCCAAGTAGCTCTCACCATGTGAAACTGTGGAAACTGTGTGTGTGTGTGTGTGTGTGTGTGTGTGTGTGTGTGAGCTAGAACAGTTTACAAGAGTCTATGTATGTAGAGATAATTAATAAATACTCTAATATTTTGAGGAATAAAGATGGAGAGAATTAACACTAAAATGGTGTATGCCAAAACACTGCATAGTAATAACATATGTAGGATAATGTAATAGATTCAAATGGGTGTTATACTCTGACAACTATACCTTTAAATTTCCCAACAGACCCAGAGTAGAAGGTAGAGGTTTATTTTTCTGTTCAGACAGTTGATGACTTATTGTGATGATGCTGACTTTCAAGAGTATATTTCTTATTTTGAAGTCAATTTCAGGATACATAAAGTGAATATAAAGAGTGGAGGAGAAAGTAAAAATTACCACATTGATCCCATATGTGATCTATGGGTACATTCAATTTCTTTTTATTTTTTGTTTTGGTAAGTCATATTAACCCCTTCAAGAATTAAAATATGATAACTAAAATACCATCATTTTTTATTTTTTATAATGTACAAGGATACTTAATAGAATGTGATATCCTTTAGCATACAAAATTGGAAGTTTGAGCTAAGCTACTAAGATAGAAGAAGTTGATAGAAAGCAAATTTTCATGCAAAATTTTGCAAGCTAATATCATTTATCTGAAATCTCCTCACCATATTGAGGATTTAAAATGGTTCAAAGATTGAATATCAAGAAAGAACACAAGTAAGGGTTTTCTAGGAGAGCCCATTCTGTCAGTGCCTCCATTGTGGTGGGGGTGGGTATACCTGACCCAACTTCAAAATTACTCAGAGAGGTTTCAACAGGATGGCTAAGAGAGCCTGACAGGTGTCCAAAAGACATACGCACGTGGTGTCTGATATCAACCTGAAAAAGCTGAAAGCACAGCTGGTTTTATTTCTGATTTGGTCGTAAAGGAGTTGCTGCTGTATTATAAACACCCTGTACCAGAGAGTTTGAGGGCAAAGTGACTTTTGGCCTTTAAGTAGACACATGCAAAAGAAAGCTGAACTGAATTCCTTTAAAATAAAGTGACCAGAGCAGGGTAATAGAGGGAGAGTCTACATGGAATAGGTTACTGAAAAACAAAGGGTCAGGGAGAAAGCTGCATGCCTGAGGAAAATACATGACCTGGGTCATTAAAGTGCAATTGAGAGATCCCACAAGAAAGAGTCATCTTTAAACATCTGCCAGACTCAGAGAGTGCTAGACCACACCCTCAGCTGTGTTTGATCTAGAACTTTCTGCCAAATTTCCCATTCTTTTCTTTGTCTCTAACATTTTGACCCTAGAGGGATCATGAAACCTAGTAAACAAGATGTAATGATGGGGTGGGGGAGAAAAAGAGAGGAGTAGAAATACGAGATAGAAGAAAAAGTTATTACAAACATGGGTAAGAGGAGATGTATAGTTGTAATTAAATGAATTAGGAAGTTTTGACTTCTACATAGTTCTAGTATCTTTAATGAGTAAATCAAGGTTGTGTTTATGATTTAAAGCAACTCTTTATCAGACAAAAATGAGCAGAAAAAAACATGCAATTGCCTTAATCTAAGGGAAGAAGTAATTTGTACTTTCTTTCCATGAATATATTTCAAAATTTATAACAAATTAATATATAAAAATGCTTCTGATTATATCCTATGAACCCTGCTTATTTTACCAGATATATATTTATGTGTGTTTATATATATTTTTTCTGTTTTTGTTGCCATTTGTAAATTTATTTCAGTTGCAAAGATTATTTCCCCCTCCTCACGTTTTTAGAATTTCCTGTATTCCCCCATTCAATCTTGGCTGCCACAAACAGACAGAAAGTGCAAGGACCATTTTTTTTTTTTGCATCTGTAGTAAAAACCTTAGCAGCAGACATTAACTGCTCCAGTGTGTATATATTTTTATATAATATGAAAAAGTTTAATGATGTAGGTAAATTGAAAGCATCAGCATCAACTGTTGGTTCTAAAGGTCTCTTCGTTTTTTTGGTCACTAATAACAAAGCCAGTTTTTAGAGTCATTTTACTTAATGGGCATACCTAGTTAACAAATTTTGTATACTTGTTTTTTTTTTTTTTAATCATTCTTTTACTAAAAAAGGAATCAGGTCTCTGAAGAATAATTGACACCTGTTATTGAAGTTGGAAAAACACAAAATGTTTGTGAAACATTTATTGTGTGGCAAAGCATTAATTTCTAAAGTAGTGTTGGACAAACAGAGACTTAGCTGGGGATATGTCAGTGATATGACATATCAGTGATTTATCAAATTGAGCATAAACAAATTCTTACTTATATCCTTTCTCTGTGTCTTGGTTTCTCTGTCTCTCTGTCTCTCATGTTGATAATTCAAATCTGCAAAGGAACCATTGGTTCACAGTGACACCATGATAAATTAAAGTGTACTCTAAGATATTTTCAATATATCCTCAAATGCCATGCGTCAATTACCACAAACTATTAAAACTTTCTACTCATACTTTGCTCATCTTCCAACAAATAATAGAAAAAAGAAAAAGAAACCAGAAATAGGAAGGAATATATGGTTTTATTTTTACCTGATTAATTTGTCTACTAGTTTTAAGTAAGCATATATCATGGCATAAATATTAAGGCATGTTGACTGTCTATAATTGGAGGCACTAAATTTGGGGCTATTAAAAAGATTCTGGCCTTCTCAGAGTTTTGAACATGCAGAGTCTGTTACAAATTCAGGGGATTTGCACTGGCTCTTCGCTGCGACTAGACTATTTTCCCACACATGCTTTCAGTCTCTCTTTTTTTCAAGTCTCTGCACTGAAAATCTCCCTCTTTATTAAAATCTACCATAAAAGCTTCTTTAAAAATCAATCCCAGTCACTACCTTGTTCCTTTTTATATCCCTTAGTTCATTTTGCAATTGTGTTACATATAAATTCATTTTCATTTTCTTTATTATTTTCTTTTTCCCCCACTAGAATGCAAACTCCATTAGAGAAAAGACTTTGTCTTATTCTTGTCTGAATCCTAAGTGCCTAAAATTGTCTGGCAGTACATAGTTAGATGCTCAGTAACTACTTGGTGAGCAATGAATGAACGAATGAATGAACTCTCTCATAAAGTTGTCCCATCCTAATCAACCCTGTCATGCTACTCAAAATTTTTACTTACATGTACAGCTATTTACCTAATTTTACAAAATAGATTTTTAATTCCTAAAAACGAAATTAAAAACAATCTTATTCTGTTCAAAGAAGGTGAAGTTTGACCAAACCATGAATATGATGACCAGCCTTAGTCTTGAGTCTATAGATAAAACCCATATGATTTTTCCAATGATTAGATATAGGAAAAAGCATCACTAAAAGATAGGTTTGGCATAAACATGTCTATACAGTTCCTTCTCGGGTCTATTCTGAACATGGAAAATAAATCAGGGAAACATAACACTTGGAAAGAAGCTCAGGGGGAAATATAACAGGCATATGCACCTTTCTATAAGATTGGGAATCTTAGAATTCAGGTGACAATTTTGTTAACAGCCAATTCAGAGCCTAGGCTTGCTTCCTCCCAGGACTGGTAGCATTCTGGTGCTGGCTTGCTGCATTACTTGACTTTCCCATCATAAAGCTATGTTCTTTCTTTATCTGGGTTCCTGCTGAGCTCTGGCTTCTCCTTGTGGCCTTCTCTGACCCTGGCTTCTGGTTTTTTCTCTTTATCAGGCTTCCAGGATTCCAATTTAAGGCCCACCTTCCATCATATGACCACATTCTAACTAAAAATAACACCTTCAAGAGGTCCTACATACAATGGATTCACACCTGCAGGGACTTGGATGAAGATTAAGAACATGTCTAATTGGGATATATAAGTCAAACTACCTCACCTCACAATGTCCAAAGGGAAAAATGTTATAATAACTTTCCCGTTTGAAAGTTACATTTGCTTTGACTAAAGAGTACAGTTTAGGTAGTTCTTTTCTCTCTGAAATCCTGAGTTAGAACACAAGTACTCCCAAATATCTGCAAAAGGAGTTTTGTACCCAAAATTCAAAGTAACTTACTCTGAATGTTCTGAGCTCAACTGATTATGGAAAATTGCCTTCTGATGAAATAATCTGCATCTAGATTTTGTCATCATGGTAAAAGAGCTTCTTCCAAATTCGTTTTACAAGGAAGTTGGTACTTTGGAAATGATGTTCACTTCACTTTAGAGAAAAAAAAAATCTTTTGAAAAACAAAAGTAATTCTTTTCTTTCAAAAAAGAAACTGCTGCTCAAAGTTTCTTAAAATATATTCAATGACCACTTTTCAAAGTTCCTTTGTCAATTGCTGGTGTACAAAGAAATTTTAGTGAAATAAATTGTGTACAGAAAAATGAACACAATAGACTAAGATCCAAATCAATAGTAAGTTAATCTCATATTTTGAAATATGCATTTTATATGTTTAGAAATAAAAATAGTTTTTCAAAAATAAAAAGAACTGTTGATTAAAATGAACAATAAAATATAAGATGTATACATTATAAATATAAACTCGCCGTATAACAAATATTCATTTTGTTAGCAAGTTTTAGAAATTATTTTGTTTTTTAATTTGGAACCATTTGCAATTTACACACCAGAGATCTTTTGATTTGGCCAAGGATGCTTAGACAAAGGGGGACAAAATCTGACCTCTTGATAAACCTTGCCTGCTGTTCTCCTGCTCCTTTCATCATAATGAGCACTCTGAGTCATTCTGAGAAATAAGGCTGAGTGAACAATCTACGAGTATTTCTTTAGACCTTATTTAGAACTTTTTGGTTTTTTTGGCATTTTGCTTTTCCAAAAAATAGTACAAACATAAGGCAGTATTGTATAGTAAAGGTCTGGCTTTGTAGTTAGGCAGACAGATTTAAATATTGTCTCTGCCTCTCACTGACTTTGAGATTTTAGGACTTACTAAATGTTTGGGTCTCTGCTTTCTCTAAATAGGCGTTTAGTAAAAGGTAGTTACTATTATTATCCCTGCCCTCAGGAAACATATAGATTTGGAATATTGGCATGTGATTGCTTATATATATATAAAGAAAAACCTGTTAAACAAAATGAATTTGTGAAATAAAAGCAATACAAATATTAAATACATACATCAGCGAAGAAGAGACGTGAGCCCTCGGTTTTAAAGCCATAAGGGATAGGATAGCCTTGCTCTTTTGAGCCAATGTGCATGGTTCATAATAATGACAGCCCTCATATATAAAGCTGCTAACCCTTGAGCTTTGAAGGGAAAGGACAAGTACCAGCTGCCTGTTTCTGGATGCTCAATAAGAAAGTATGGACGACCGAAGCGCTTTTCCTTGACTGGTCCCATCATTGTTTTGTGCCGAATGTTAGAAAGAAAGTACATTGCCAGCAAGGGATTACTCTTTAAAGTGTTATTGTTTCTAGACAATGCCCTCCGTCACACCAAACCCCATGAATTCCACGTTGAAGGCGTTGAAGTTGTTTACATGCCACCTAACACAGTTTCTCTCTTTCTGCCTCTTGATCAGGGGGTAATACGAACATTTAAGGCATGCTACACACACTACTCAATGGAGAGGATCAGAGAGACTATGGAAGAAAACTCTGACAAAGACAACGTAAATGAAAGTGTGGAAGGAGTTCAATGTTGCCGATGCCATTAATGTCACCGAGAGAGGTACAAAAGCTAAAAAAAAAAGGAAAAAGAAAAAATTCAGACTTCTCCTCTGATACAAAGAGAGGGTCAAAAAATTTACTTGGATTTTCCAGATTGTAGGGGTGCCAGCACCCCTAATCCCTGTGATGTGGAAGAGATAACTGTACTTAGTAAGATTGAGGTTGCAGGAACTGTGATAATGATGTTTGGGGAAAATATAGCTTAGAGAACTTCTCAGAATGGGACAACAAGGTGAAAATACAAGTGCCTCTCTGATGGTCCATCAAATGCCCTGCAGAGAAGTCTCTCTATAATCAGGTGACATACATGGCACACCTTACAGCAATGGCAAGCTATTTCTCCAGCCTCCCCAGTGCTTGTCAATATGATTATGGACATAATCATCATAATGGTATTTTGGGGAGTTAGGAAAGGACCTCAATCATTTCTGTGGTTCTTAGCAAGTATAATGGAGAGCAAAACAGACATGAGCTAATGGAGCTTACATTTTAGTGGGAAACATAGATATTAAACACATAATTACACAATTATAAAATTACAAATTGAGACAAGTATTCTAAAACAAAATAATAGAAGGCTAAGGAAAAATTTTGCATCAGCTTTGAACATCTTGTCCTCTGTTAACTTATGATTCAAGAGTATTTAACTTCTGCTATATTATATATTCCTCCTACATTCCACCCTCAGAAATTGTTAACCAACACATCTCTCTACTCACTTAACATTATATTTTGTATTTGTGATTTATTGCATTACAATATCATTGTCTTAATTCCCATTGAGAACAGAATTTATACCTGATTTATCTTTATATCCCATGCCCACTGAATGCTACATAGTCATTAATCAAGATATTCTTATCCAATATATAGTTTGTTGAACTCAAGATTTAGTCTAAGTGTCAGTTAATACAAAAGAATGCTCCCCTTTGAAATGTCATCCATTGAAGGTCACATTATACTCCAAAAATTGTATGCTGTTCACAAACTTTAACTTTTTATTTATTTTAACTTCAAAAAAGAAATTGTATATATTTATGGTATTAAAAGATAAAATATGTTGATGCTATACAATACTATACATATAATTTATGGAGTTATGATTTTCTAAACTTTTTCTGTGTCATCTGCTGGCCCTCATGTCATCTGAAGCTTCTGCAAAACTCCCCCAAAATAATCATTTATTTTTTTATGCTGACACACAATACATGAAAACCACAATGGGGGAAGTCCCAATGTGGAAGGGATAACTGTCACTCAATATCTGATAATATTGTTAGACACTCTCCATGTATTAAAGTAAAACAACCTCATGTTGTCTCTTTATTAAAGTAAGGTGACCACAAGATTTAACTGATTGACGCTGTGCTCACTGAGAAAGATTTTTTTAATCCAGAGGCCTTCAGCACACTACTGAGCTAAGCCCTAATTCTTGAACAAGCCAATCCTGACTTCTGTTAGCATACTGTGTGAATTATTTTTCATAATTTCTTTCCCTCCTTACTCATCTGATATAGGTAACACCTTTTGTTGTTTTATGTTGAAAGGGGCTTGCAATGTGCATAAGTAAAATCAATGAGATTTTGAACCGTTTGCTTACAGAACTTTCTTGTGCCTTCAGAATATCTGAAACCCTATCTTGAATATACTACATCTACTTGATGATGAAATGTTGCTGATTGTGCCCAACTTCATGGCTTGGTGGGCCAGTTTGTATTCATTTCATTTTAGGAAGCTCTGCTTACATGGTCATTTGGTATCTCATGGTCAAGTAATGTAAGTAACTGGACTACATTAGCAGACTAAGATTTGTTTTTCAAGAGAAGAATGGGTATTTGACTAAGAGTGTACATTTACTCGAAGAGGTTTTTAATTTTTCAAATTATCAATTTCTTTGGCTGCCAAAGGCCATGGTTTCTTCTGAAAACATATTTAAACTGTTTAAAACCTCCTGCAGGGTTTTTCCTGTGATTTTCCTATGAACGTTTGGCACAGGCATTAAACAACCACAGAAACATTTAGCAGTATTGAATCCACTAGGTTATAAAGGCTAAATGAAAGAATTGTTTACATTGCAGTACAGATACATTGGGGAGACATCGTTTGCTCTGGGTCACATTTAAAGGTGGCAGCTTTATAAATTGCTTGATAAATTGGTGGAGCAATATCTGAATGTTTTATATGGTGATTCTAAAATACATACAGGCCTGTTAAGTTTGTCCATCTTTCTCAATATGTGAGGGTATGCAAGATGCTATCCCTTGTCTTTTACTTTGGAGACATAACTCTTTATGCACCTGAAAAATAAGTTTCCAGTAATCTAAGTTATCTGATTCCTGTAAATTCAAATAACTCCTACTTTTTGGCACCTGTATGTTATGGCAAAGCATTTTTAGTGTACCAGATAATTCCTCTGCTCACTATGTCCTACATATGTGTGTCTCCTTTATAGTGGATGAACATAACATTATGTGAGAGGATTATATAATCAAAGACCCTATTTCAGTCAGGATAGACTAAGTTACTGTACTATAAAAAATAATACCTAAGTGTCAGTTTAAAGATATAAAAACTTTATCACTCATTTTACATGTTCAGTTAGAAGCTCTGCACCACATAAATATTCCACTTGTTATTATGAGTCTGCCAAATCAACAAAATGCTTCAATATTTGCCAGGATAAGGAGAAAGAGAAAAGAGTGCATGGGGTATCACAAGGTGCTTCTTGAGTGCTCCAACACATAAGTGTCACATGTCACTTCTGCCTTTTTCCCTGAAAGCAAATGATATGGCCACTAGGAACTTCAAGGTTGCATGGACAGCAATTCTGCTATTCCTGGAAGGAAGGGAAAACTGGAAATAACAACAAGCAATATGATCACCTCAGACTTTGTTATTGCAAAGTGATGAGATATATGTTGGTAATGTTTTCCTGTTGTACCTTCTAGAGGACTATATATGGATAAAGAAAAACAGCAGTTGCTAGAATAACTTTACACAGGATGCAAAAGTTATGTTGTTTTACACCAATAAAGAGGGTGGGGGTGGAACAGCAACTGCCATTGACATCATAACCTGATTAAATATACAGTAATACATTGCCATTCTTCAAGATTGACCTGTTTTCTACACGTTAGATAGATATAGGTAGGAGTTGTCATACCACCATCATTCAAGATTTTGTTGTTTGCACTAATTGCTGTGATTCCCTTTAAATTAAGCACTGCTTTTGTTTACTATTTGGGGAGAGAGAGAGAGAATGATTCAGGACCTTCCACTTGGCCTTCTTTTCATAATCACCCAAGTACATAAGTCAGGGTATCAGGGTAGGCATTCTTTCAGTGATGGTTTGAACATCTTCAAATCATACGTACTGGAATTAAAGAAACGACCACAGGATGGATTTAGATTCATAAAACTACTGGGCCAACTGTGAGATGAACAAAGAATAGATTCTTTTCATCACATGACCCCCGTAAGTGCCACTCCTTGGTTAGTATTGCGTAGTCCCCTTCTGGTTATTCAGTGTGGTGAACTGAATTATGTACCACAATTTGGAGATATTTTTGGTCTTGATCTGTGGTCCTATAGGTATGAATCCATTGTAAATAGGCTCCCTTGAAGAAGTTATTTCAGTTAAGGTGCAGCCTAAATGAATGAGGTTAGGACTTAAGCTGGATTACTAGAGTCCTTTATGAGCAGAAGAAATTCAGATATAGTCAGAGAAGGCTACTGGGAGGACTAGGAGGCCAGGAGACAACAGGACCTGGAAGAGATAGAAAAGGACCTTACAATGTCATGGGAGGCAGAGATATAAGCCAAGGAACCCTGAGGATCGCCAGCAAGCTGGCACCATAATGTTACAGACTTTTGGGAGAAAGTATTCCCTTGCTGATGCCTCAATTTTGTACTTCTCCTACCCTCAAAACTATCAGTAAATAACTTCGTACTGTTTAAGCCATCCCCTTGTGTTTCTGTGTGGTGGGTTTTTTGTTGTTGTGGTGGTGGTTGTTTTTGGTTTTGGTTTTTGTTTTGTTATAGCAGCCTGGAAAACTAAGACACTCAGGAATACATTTAATTCAAAAGCAAAATTCTTTGAAGGGCTTCACTTTCTTCATTTATACAGTTCACCTTTAAAAAGGCAAATGGCCATAGGACCACATAGAATATTTCTAAGTGCACACATATCATGTCCTACCTTTTGTTCCTAAAGCTCTGCATCAGTGATGGTTTATATTTGAAATTGGATGAAGGGTCTAGACTACTGTAGTGAATATAGTAAGGAGAGATTCAGAGTTGTTGTTTATTTTTGTTGTTGTTGTTTGTTATATAGATATATTAGGAACTTAAAAACAAAGGCATATATTTTGGTCCTAACCCTCAATGATCTGCTATTCACCCCAAAGATTCCTTCCAATCAAAATATTTTCATTGCCCTGTTGATCCCTGCTGCATATCAAGGAGTCTCACCCTCTTTGCTTCATGGAGTAAAGTGCTGATGTTGGTGCCATCCCAGGATCCCAACCCCTTTCTTGAAACCAGCAAGCCCATTTAAATAGCAACATCTTCCACATTATCTTCATTGCAGCATTCATCAAATATTCTGGTGTCCCCCTCCCAATGTGTTTATCATTGGGTCATGGAGCAAGCTTAGGGAGTTACAGAAGATACACCCACGCCCACATTTCTAGCTCAGAATGCATACTTTACAGTAAACCAAAGACTTTTTTGATATATCAACTTCATTTATTATGGTGAAATTTTGATTTCAAGAGTTAGCCATAAAAACAAAAAACAACTGGAAATGTTCCTAACAACTTAAGTTTGAACATGACCCAATCAGAATTTCTGCTAAACATACCTGTACTGACAAAATTTTCTGATCTAAAATTGTGTTCTTCCCTCACACCCTCTGAATCTATTCCCACACAAATTTCACAGATTCCTACTAATATAAATGGCAACAAATTGAAGCTCTTCTTGCACGTAAAATTTTTCTTCTGGGATTGACTTTGTTATTAACCCTTGTGGAAATCAGAATAATGGACCCTCAAATATTCCGATGCCCTAATCCCAGAAACCTGTGTGGGTAAATCTGGAAGAATCTAGAATCTATCTGTACCACAATTTTAAGACAGATTGGATAATACAATATTTTTAAAAATTCTACCTTATAGGGGCAGGGTTCAAAAATTGGGGAAAATTATGATGGGAAATGATATTAAACAAATTATGTGCATTCATGAATTATATATAACATTGAAAGTTTTATTCCTAAGAAAAGACACAACCAGGAAGAAAGACGTTGGTGATCTTAACTAATAAAACATAGTGAAACAAAAAAATACAGGTATTAAGAATAAAGTTCCAGTTATTTATTTTACTTTGTTGAACCTGCCAGAATGCAACTTGGTCACTGAGGTAGTGTACTCATGTATTAAACACTCAATTCCTATAAATCATTTTAAATTTTAATTTTCTTGATATTTATGTATTCATTTGGAAATACTATATTTATATATCTACAATTTCTGAATAATCAACATGCAAAAAAAGGATAGTTTTATAGAAGTCTGCTCCAAATACTAACAAAGTAATGCTTCTTTTATTTATTAATAGTATTATGAAATTTTTTGCTGTCAGTTACAATTTCTTGCTTAATAGAAAATAGCACTGACCACCATTCAAATGGAAATATAAAACATGTCAACTTAATGATATTTTAATGCAATGCTTCATATTATCTTCATTTTATTAGTCAACAGACATTCAACTCAGTAAAACACTACATCATATCAACTTGTTGTTAAAATAATTAATATTATTAAATGAATTTGTTATGACTTATCCTAAGTAGACATGCATTGTTTGCTTCATTCATATGTTTAATACTAATTATTTGATACCAAATCTTCACTAGGAACTCTTCTATTAGCTAAGATTGAGCAGAAACCACTATAACATTCCTGCTCTCATGGCATTTATGTGTTTGATGGAGAAGCAAGACATTTTCTCTTAAATCATCCTGTAATTTTCATCAACGAAAGAAATGTTACCATGATTTACCAGTTGCCCAGACTAAGAAAAGTCCTTCTTTATTGTTATCTTGCATTCCATTTCATTAACAAGTCCTACTGGCTCTGCCTCCAAGGTCATCCCTCTTCCACTTTTGCTTTCTGAAATGTCACACTCTGAACTGCTGTAGGAGTTACCATTTGAAACTGTAAATCAGAGGGTGTTCTCCCACTCACAGGCTTCCAGTGATTTTTCCCTTGCTGTAGAATAAAATCCAAAGTCTTTGCCATGACCTACAAGGCCCTACATCACCTGGTCCCTGCTTATTTTGTCAGCATCTCTTCCAATATTTTCCCCCTCATGTGGTTCACTTCACTAATGCTGAATTCTTACTACTTCTCACATTTTCTAAGTGTCAATCCTTTTGTTTTTTCACTATTTGAAGTGTTCTTCCCATCTCTGCTTCTAGACATCCTTTAGGCATCTGCTTAAATTTCACTTCCTCAGAAAGGTCTTCCTTGATTGCCCATCTAAAATATCTTGGTGCTTTCTCCCCACCATGTAATGTTCTTACCTAGAACACTGGTTTTACTTTTAATACTTATCATACATTAAAAGCATATTTGTTTATTTGCTAGTTTACAGTGTCTTGTGTTCCTCCAGTGGAATGTAACTCCATGAGGACAGTTTATTTTGTGTTTATGAACTGCTATATCCTTATCAAGTGGACCAGTCACTGGCACTTGGTAAGAGTTCAAGAACTAGTATTGAATGACTAAAAGAATAAATAAATCAGAAACTGAATAGATTAACTCATATTATATATGGTATTCAGGGGAGAAATAAAAAATTCTACACTAAAGAAATGAGAATTAGAATGCAAAAGAGAGAACACAAAATATTGCAGAGAGAGAATTGTTGCCTCTGTAAATGATTAGATAGAAAGCACAGAGAAAGAGAATAGTGAAAGACCTCTTACATTTTTTCCGTGGTGGCATTATTCCAGGCATAAGAATATAGATTATGAACAGACTGCTAATTTTTTTGTGTGAAATGAAATGGGATATTTTAGGTTGAAGAGCTATAAAATGTTTGGTTTGGGACTTTTCCTTTAATTTATGTGGATAGTAGGTTAGGGGAGAGTGACTTTCAATAATGTAAAGTTCAGGTAATCCTCTGAGAGTTAATCATGAAAAAAAGGCAGGAAAATAATGTCTCCAGTTCATGTAAACAATTCTATAAATGCAGTATGCTCAGTGATATTAACATATGAAAAGAATGATATTGTCAATAGAGGAATGGATGGGATAAGAAAATAGACTTTGGAAAAGCAAAATTCACCAATATAAATTCAATCCTGTACAAATAAAAGAAATAATTTGGGGGGATATGAGAAATTTGGCCTCTCAATAGTGTTCTCTGCTGTGTGAGGTAGTAATAATTTACCAGACTGCTTCATGAAATAGATGATATATCTCTTGAGACAATCTGCTTCTCTATTCTTTTTTCCATGGTCATCATGCAACCTTTAGATCAAAAATTAATTTTCTTATATGGTTCAAATACCAGGAATTGAGCTCCCTTAGCTAGAACATGAGATCACTAGAATATATGAATATACTGGAAATCTGATTTATTTATCAATCTCTTGTGAATTTAGTTAGCACCAAACTAACATTGACTGGAAAGTATGAAAAATCCAAATACTTGTAAAATCATGTTTTTGGACTTTCAAGAGAAGATTAATATTTCATCTTGGATCTTACAAACTCTTTTACTGAATTATCAGCTTAGGTCCTTAAGCTACTATATTACTTTGCCAGGCTGCTATGCAAATGCCACACAATGAGTTGGCTTAAAAAAACAAATATTTATTGCCTCAGAGTTTGGAGGACAGAAGTCCAAAATTAAGGCATCAGCCAAAATTAAGGTTATGTTTTCTCCAGGGAGTCTACTGTTCTGGTACTGGCTTGCCACAATCCTTGGGGTTTTGTAATTTGCGTCTCGGCCTCCCATCACAGGGTGATGCTTCTCTCCTTTTGTCTGCTCTTCCATTTTCTACTGACTTCTATCTCCTGTGACTAACTATGTCTGAATTTCTCCTGCTTGATAAATACTATGGTTATGCAGATCCAGGCTCAAATGATTCAGTTGGGCCACACCTGAACTAAAAAGTACATCTTCAAAAAGTCCTGTCTATAACTTGGTTCACCGGCAAAGCAATGTAGATTAAGATAAGAACAGGTCTTTTGACATAGTAAGAGGCAAACAATGTTCAAATAGTTTACTTTTACTGAGGTCTGACTGACTCCAAAATCCTGCTTTTTACACTACTCTACACTGCTTTCCAAAATAGGGAAAAATATATTGGTCTTCCAACTTCAAAATCATGAGCCAAAAAATTCCCATCGTTTAAGCCAAAACCAGTGTATGTTATTTGTGATAGCAGCTCTGGCAAACCAAAACAGTTTTTGGTACCATAAATTGTGTCGTTACTATTACAAATACCTAAAAATGTGGAATTGGCTTTGGAATTGGGTAATAAGCAGAGACTGTGAGAACTGTGAGATGCTTGTTCAAAAAAGCATCTATTGCTTTGCAGAGATTGTTGGTAAAAATATGTATGTTAAAATGTACTTCTGATGAGAACTTAGAAGGAAATGAGGAATGTGTTATTGAAGATTTTATGAAAGGTGATTCTCATCATAAAATAGTAGGGAACTTGGCAAAATTGTGTCCTGATGTTAGATAGAAGGTAGAATGTGCAAGCATTGAAGTTGGATATTTAGTTGAGGATCTTTCCGAGCTAAGGGTCAAAGGTGCAGGAAGGCTTCTCCTTGTAAAAGGTGCAGGAAAATTTCTCGTAGTAAAATGTGAGAGGAAAAGCATAAACTGAGAATCAAACTGTTAAGAAAAAAGGACCAGCAATTGATAATTTGGGAAAATTCTCAGCCTATCCAGATAATGTGCTCTGAGAGTAGGGCTAGAAGTGGTTCTATCAGGGCCTTTCCTGAGCTTCTGAGAAATAAGTCCATAAAAAACATGGCTCCATACAGGGGTATAGGTTAACCACCCTTTTCTAAGAAGATAAATCATTTCAGACACTTCGGAGGAAGTCAGGATTGGACATGTCTTTGTCTAGGAAGGATCTGAGGAAAATCCTTTTATCTGATGGCATGGAACCCCTTGAAGAACACACAAAACCCACAAGGTTTTGGAGAATTTTGTGTGAGTAGGAGTACTGCCAGCCTGGACTAAAAGGGACAGAGTTGGGACAAATTGAAGGTATAATGACTTCAATGGCAGAACCATGGGAGCAGAGGTCTGCACTGAAGAGATCGCCTCAGGCCAAGATTGAGGGATTTCTGCCTAAGACTTTGGGTACGGTGGGACTTTGGCTCTTGTACTTAGAAGGGTTGCATGTTAGGAGAGTGTTCAGTCACTACCCCCATTCCCAGAAAGGATAGTGTCTATATGCTGGCATTTGTGGGGAGTTTGGCCACCACCTCAATGCTTGGAAAGGGTGGCACCTTAAACTTCAGGTTGTTGGGTAGATCACCGTTATCACTCCATGTTTCAGACAGGGTGGGCCTAAACTATGGTGTTCAGGAAGAGCCTGGCCACTGTCCAAATGCTTAGAAAGTGTGGCGCTGCTGCTCCAGCAGGCCCAGAGGACACAGCATCAATCAACAGATAGTTCTCAGACCTTAGAATCTAATGGAGTTTGCCCTGCTTGGTTTTGGACTTGCCTGGGACTCATGACTCTTGTTTTCCTTTTCATCTCTTCCTTCTGGAATGGTAATGTCTATCTTATGCTTGCTTCTTCATAGTATTTTGCAAACAAGTAACTTGTTTTCTAGTTTTCACAGGTCTTCAGATGGAGAGGAATTTTCCCCAGGATGGATAGCTGACTTTGATGAGACTTTGTACTTAGAGTTGTTGCTGAAATGACTTAAGGCTTTTGGGATGTTTTGATGAGATGAATGTATTTTGCACATGGGAAGAACATGTATTTTCTCAGGTCCAGAGGGTGGACTATGGAAGATGAATTATGTGTCATGACAAATGCATGTGCACAATCTTAACTCACATTCCTGTTGGTAGGAGTCCATTATAAATATGGCCTTTTGAAGATGTTAATTTTAGTTAAGATGTGGCCAACCAAAACACAGTGGGCTTTAATCAGGAATAATGGAGGCCTTATTAAAAAAAAAAAAAAAAAA